>PVJI01004532.1:0-107375 GCA_004026765.1 Micronycteris hirsuta | reverse complement strand
TTTATTTATTTTTAGAGAGAAGAAGGGGAATAGAAAGGGAGAGAAACCTCAATCGGCTGTCTCTTGTAGGCACCCTAACCTGGGACCGAACCCACAACCCAGGCATGTGCCCTGACTGGGAATCGAACCTGCAAGCTTTTGGTTTACAGGACGATGCTCCAGCCAGCTGAGCCACACTGGCCAGGGCTCATCCTTCCCTGAAAACTGAAGTCCTGGGAATCCTCTTAGTCTGGGGAAAACTGGACCAGGTGGTCACTGTAGCTCAAACCCAGGCGAGGCCTCAGGGCCTTTGCACTTGCTGCTTTCTCAGCCTGAGATGCTGTTTTTCCCCAGATAGCTGCACCTCACATCAGTCTCCATCCAAATCACCTTCCTCAGAGAGGGAGCACCTGAAACAATGCTCACGTGTACACACAGACACTCACAGCCAGTCTCTCTGCTCCTGCCCGCTTTGTTTTTCTTGAGATACAAATGAATAGGACGCAGTCAGTACCTTGCCAGGACCTGGAGGGCCAGCATTCGCTGCAATGCCAAGAGAGGCTAAGACCCAGCGCTGCCCCGCCCCAGGCTGGGCCTGCATCCTGGGCTTGGGTGAAGGGGCGTCGGTCCTCTGTGGGCCAACAGGGAGGCAAGGCCTGTCCTAGGCAGCCTGCGTCTCTGCTGGGGATGTCCAAGGGGACCGTGACAATCATTTCCAAACCTCAGGGCCAGAGTTCCAACAATGAGCTAGATACTTTGAAATCCCAGCTGTCCTGGAAGTCTAGCCTGCCTTTCTGTGGTCAGGAGCCTGGCCCAGAAGCCTTTGTCCCTTGGACAGACTTGGCCCTCAAGAAGGCCCCGCCTCTCAGTCTGTCTGGCCAGGTTTAAAAGTCCGCGGTGGCCAGCGGCCGGCACTGAGTCTGGAACGCGGCCACGGAGCTGTGGCCACGGGCGGCACTGGGGAAACAGGCCTTTGTTTCCTCCTCTTCCTCCGCCCAGGCTGGAAGGCCCTGGCGGCCAGTGGACAGGGCACCTGGGTCCAACGGGGTCTCAGCTCCTCCCAGGGGCTGGAAAGATCTGACCCCAAGCCCCCAAGCCAAGCGTCCAGGCCCGTGGGCTGCTGTCTGAGCAGGTCCTTCCTGGCGGCCGCCTATGCCTTTGAGGTGGAGGTGGGCCCAGCTGGAGCAAGCCTTGCGATATTTGGAAGTCAGCCCTGGCGAGAAACAGTTACCGAGGATTGATCCAAGTTCAAGTCCACAAGCGTTCCTCTGGCACCTGCTCTGGGCGGCTGGGCCTGGGCCTGCCATCGGGGGAGAATGAAGCCAGTAGCTGCCCTCAAAGGGCTCCCAGTCTAGATGGAGCTGAGGCTCCGTTGTGTCACCTGCAGCAGAGCAGGGGCCCAAGGGTGGGGCCCTGGGGCTGGGGCTGGGTCCCAAAGGGTCTGAGCTGCTGTGTCAGGGAGGGGCGCAGGTGTTCGGTCCAAGCAGCGCCACCTTCAGGTTTGCACGGCATCTTCGCTGAGATTACAGGAGGTGGGCTCTGGGCTGCCCCCCAGGGGCTGACCCTGTGTGTGAGGCCGCTCTTCCGAACCAACTCCTCTGACCCCACAGTGACCCTGGGAGGTGGCCACTGCGCAGATGAGGGGAGTGAGGGCCGAGAACCTAAGTGGCTTGGCCAAGGCCACACAGCAGGCAGGCGCTCGAGCTCTGACCTGCCCCCAGGCACCAGTCTGCACTAGGGAGGCGGACTTGGCAGGGGCAAGAGTAAGGCAAGGCTGGGGCCCCGACAGGACAGGGGCGGCCTGAGCCGGGGCTGGGCCACTCTCGAGGCAGAGCTCAGAATGGCGTGGGCAGCTGCTCTGTGGTCAGCCCGGCCCAGGCTGCACTTGTCCCCAGGCTGTGGTGGGCAGATGGGTGGGTGACAATGGTCGGCCCGATGCTGGATGGTGACTGGGCCTCCCACCCCCTCTCCTCTGGGGGGCCGCCTGGGTCTTAGGGGCCTGTTGTCTGGCTGTCCCCCACATTCAGAGAAGCCCAGGGAGGGACCCGCTTTCCTGAGGCCCATGGCCAGTGGGCTGAAAGGTCAGGGAGGCTTGTCCAAGGCTGACGGGCTCACAGAGTCCCGGGGTAGGAGGGCATCTAGGGAAGGGAGGAGCTCAGGACTCAGGTCGCCTGGGGTGGGCCGCCTGGGCCCCATGCGCGGCCCAGGGCGCCGAGCAGCTGTGGCAGGAAGGGCCGCTGGCTGGACCCTGGCGCTCGTGGAACCTAGACATGTTGGCCGTGGAGGGGGCAGCGGGCGCCACCGAGGGTGGTGCACAGACTCTGGCGCAGCCCCCGCCCACCCCCGGCTGACCTGGCAGGTCTCCCTCAGCTTCCTGTGCTGTGCAACGGGGTGACTGGAGCACAGTGACGGGATCATTAGGCTCTGGGTCCCGGGCCTGGCCCGGGTCCGTGTCCCGATCGGCGCCACCCCCAGGAGACAGAGCCCTGGAGCAGGGTCCCTGGCTGAGCAGGAGCCTCTGCTTCTGCGGGGGCGAGAGCAGCCAGGCTTGCCTGGGGCCTGGCCGCAGGGGCCCAGCCCCTCTGTGCCTGGCACTGTCTCCACATGTGGCCACCTGCAGGGTTACACACCTGCATACCCTCGAGGGCTGGGGCGGCCTGGCTGGGGGCCGGGGGGCGCCTCGGCCCAGAAGCCTGAAGCACCTACTATGGGGACAATGCAGAAACCCCTGTCCCGGGACCCCTTGTGCCTGGACATCTCAGTGCCAGGTATGGGGCCCCAAGATTGATAAAAAGCCCCACGAGGGCAGCACAGGCACATGGGGGTCACCTTCAGACCCTCCTGGCAGGGCGAGTGCAGCCTGCTCTGCCGGTCGGTGGGCCACCGGGGCCGGGGCTGTGAGCGCGTGCTCAGGGAGACAGCCCCGGGCTGGCCTGAGGCCAGGCGGCTGCAGCCCCGATTTCCACCATCACCTTCCGCAGTGCTGGACGCAGAGGTGGCTGAGGCTCCAGGCCCGTGTTTCCAGTCTCCGGAATGGTCACTCTGCAGGGGAGGGCCTGGGCCACCCACGCCAGGCCCCACTGTTCGCCACTCCTACAGGGGCCGGTCCAGGGCACGCCCACCACCTGCTGGCCTCCACCCCACCCTGGGCCCCTACCAGGGGCCACCCC
This sequence comes from Micronycteris hirsuta, assembly GCA_004026765.1. Classification (NCBI taxonomy): domain Eukaryota; kingdom Metazoa; phylum Chordata; class Mammalia; order Chiroptera; family Phyllostomidae; genus Micronycteris; species Micronycteris hirsuta. Next base: position 104,226 of record PVJI01004532.1, on the reverse strand, counting down.
CACGCTATGGTCCTGGAGGGTCCTCCACTGGTCCCCCTGGCAGGTGGGGGCAGATTCTCCTCGTTGCCCGGAGCTGGAGGAATGGTGGGCAGGGGTGGTCAGCGGGGCACAAGTGCTCTTGGCCTGGCCGCTGGGCAGATACGGGGAGCGGGAGGCTGGGTTACGTAACGGGCCTCCGGCCGGCTGGCTCTGCTTCCTGCAGTCCAACCTGGGAGCACTCAGCGCGGCACAGCCCGTGAGGCTGCTTCTAGCGCAGGCTGAGCGGCTGGCACTGGGCACCGCCTGTCAGCACCAGCTCTGTTCCCAGCTGGCACTTCTGGCTGCCCTGGAGGTCCAGACGGGCCTTTCGAAACGCCAGGAGGAGGAAAGGATGTGGTCACCAGCTCCTGGGGAGCTCCGGGACCACAGAGGCTCATGGTGGACCTTGCCTAGGGGAGGGGGTGGGGGGAGGAGGGGGCAGGCTGCAAAGACCCCCTAAGTCTTTGTCCCCTGGGGGCAAGCACCTGCTCTTCACCAGGTGCCCTGTTTAGCCACCTGTGAACAGGAGGGAGGGGCTCTCTCCTTAACCATTTCACGGATGTGGAATGGGAGTCTTCAAGAAGTGCAGTGCCCAAGCCTGCCCACCTAGTAAGGCCGAGGGAGGACCCTGGTCGGGTCCTACTCCTTCGGGAGCAGCCTTGAGGAAAGGGGCCAGCCGGGCTGGGTGAGGGGGAGGGTGTCTGGGGACTCAGCCAATGTCTCTGATGGCCGTGGCTGGCTGGGAGCAGCGGGTATGGGGTTGGGGGCGGGTCAGGCCACCTGCTCCTGTTCCCCTTCCAGCCTCTTGCTCAGCAGTCTCTGGAGGCTCCTACCCCAGCCCTCCCGGGGCCCTTCTGTACTCAGGGAACTCGCTGAGGTTTCCTTAGGCTCAGCCCCGCCCTTTGCCCAAGGCCCTTGCCAGGCCTTGGACAGGGCAGCCCCAGCTCGTCAGCTCCACGTCCCTCTGTCTGTCCTGGCCCCGGCCCCAGGGGCAGTCCAGAAGAGGCACAGTCACTGGCCTCCTCGCTCCCCTTAGGCTGCCCCGCCAAGAAGCCAGGAGACTCCAGAGGATGGGGCTGTGGGAGAGTGGGCTTCCGGCGTGGACCACCCTGGTTCTGGATGCTCCTCTGTACCCTGCAGTGACTGTCATCGAGGCCATGCGGCCCCCAGCCTGCCCCCCAGTTCAGACTAGGTGGCCCCGGGCAGGTTTCCCCTGGCCCGCCTCAGCTTCTTCACCGCTGCGTGGGGATGGCAGCACCCACCTCCCGCGGCCGGCCTGAGGACCGAAGGGCACAACGGAGGAGCAGTGCTTGGCGGGGTCTCTGGCGGTCGGTCACTCTGCTGGCCTGGAGCTGGGGACACGGCAGCAAGCAAGACAGCTGCCACCCCCCCGCCCCCCGCTGCCTCGGAGGAGGCTGTGAAGAGCCCCCCATGTCTGTGGGCCTCCCCACCAGTCATCTAGGTTCTTTTTTTTTTTTTTTGCCTACTGCCTAGTTTCCAGGTGTCCCCCAGACTGTTGAAAGGCCGGGGGGGGCGGTCCCCCAGCCTTTGACAGCGGTGCCTCGTGGTTGTAGGGCTGGCGTTGCACCCTGGGGCCCTGTGGGCCTTTTCCCCAGCCTGGTGGGCTCACCCCAACCACCCCGCTTGCCGGCCTGCCCTGGTGCGCAGGGAAGAAGGAGGCACGGTGGGGGCTGGGGGACCTCCAGCCTGGACAGAAGAAGTGGGGGTGACTCTCTGCGGGAGCCAGAGGAGGACGTCCTGGCAGAGGACTGGCAGGGAGGCGGGAGGCGGGAGGCATGTTTGGGGACAGAGGGAACCTGGGGATGAGGCGCGTGCGCCCTGGAGAGCGGGTGGAGGGAGGGGCGCAGCTGGGCCTCTGCAGGTGGGCGATCACAGGGGGGCGGAGGCTCCTGTGTTCCTCCGAGGCGGAGGGCAGGGAGAAGTCTTTGCCACGCGCCCACCCACACCACGGGGCTGATTTGGGGCTGGCTGCTCTGAGACCACCACCAGGAGCGGGCCCAGCAGGTCCTGCAACGGAGGGTCTGGGTGGGGTGACTGCAGGGCCCACCCCCACCCCGCAGACGGGTGGGCCCTGAGACCGGCCACGGCTGCTGGGGACAGATTGTCTCACTCCCCAAGCTCGGACCGACACCCCCACACTGGCCACCTGCCCGCGAACACGAGCCGGGCACCCCCTGACCTCCCGTGGGCGCAGGACCAGGCCGCGTGGGTGCCAGGGATCCAGGACCAAGGGGCCTGCGTTGGTCCATCCTGGGCCCTGAGCCCGAGGAGGAGGGCAGGCAGGCAGATGGTTCGAATTACTGCGCTGCCTCTTGGCATCTCAGCCCTCAGCTGGGGGGCCTTCGGGCTGCCTGGACGGCCACCCTGACCACCGTCCCACCCGCCACAGCCCTGGCCTTCAGCCTTCTGCTGCCAGCTTCCCTGCCCAGGCCTCGCGCTTCTCTGTTGCCAGGCATCTGGTGGGCGGGGTATTCGCCTCTGCCCGGCTCTGCTTCTGACTCCAGGCTACGTCCTCAGCGGCCCTGGAAGGCTGGGGGCCACGGGAGGGTCAGGCAGAGGCGGCTCGGCAATACCGCACTCCTGGATCTCCACGAGGCCGACCCACTGCCTTCCGACCGCCCCTGTGCCCTAGGTGGCTGCCCAGGCCCCCAAGGTGGCTTTGAAGCCAGACACTCCTGGGTACAGATCCAAATTCCGCTGCTCGTGAGCTGAGCCTGGTCCCTCAGCTGTGCCAGAGGATGACCCCCGTCTGTGGGGGAACCAAGGTTCGTCCTCCGTGGGGGAACTCAGAGGGCCAGGCAGGCCCAGCTCTCCCGAGTGCCGGGCAGAGGTCTCTCCCGGGAGGGCAGCTGCAGGTTTTCGTTTTCATTTTCTAATGCGATAAAAATATGCCGTTTTTATAAGGCTTTGGAATAAATTGACTGGTAACTTTCATTTTCTGTGTAGCTGTTGTTTTTTTTTTTAAACTCTTCTTATAGTTCTTTTCGTGAGTGGCTTGCACCCCCATGCTCCTCCACCCGCCAGCCCTTCTGACCTCCCTGCCCCCACCCCACCCTTGGTTCCCCACCCTCCACCCTGGTGCCCACAGTGCAGGGGGCATGGAAGCCTGTGTGGACGTGCCAGGCCTCCACGCGCGGCTCGGCCTTGGGTGCAGCTGGCACCGTCCAAGGACGGGGGCGGGGGTGGGGGCAGCCTGGTGAAGTGTGGCCAGTCCAGGGAGGGGACGGGCCCTCTGTGAGAGCTCAGAGGGCAGATTGGGGGCCTCACTGGCAGCCTGTGGGTAGGGCCTGGCCGGCAGCTCCTGCCCTCTGACCCCTGGAGCCTCCCCCAGGCCTTTGCTCAGCGGAGTTGGGAGATGGGCTTGAGCTTCCTGGGGCGGGTGCCGAGTCAGGCAGCTGAAAACGGCTCCGGAGGTCATTCCACGGCACCCGCATGGCGGCTTCCAGTCCTCATTGAGAAATCCTGCAGGCCCAGCTAGGGCTGGGGTTGGGGTCGGAGGTCGGGCCCGGGGGGGGGGGGGGGGGGGGGGGGGGGGGGGGGGGGGGGGGGGGGGGGGGGGGGGGGGGGGGGGGGGGGGGGGGGGGCTGGGATCGCTCCTGGGGCAGCACATTTTTCTCCTCTGGAAACTGATCTTAGCCGAGAGACCACGGAACAATCACACTCTTTTCCGGGCCTCCGCTGTTCCCAGACGGCCAGCCCATCCCCGCAGTGGGGGCTCCGAGGGGGCCGGGAAGTTGAAATTTGTAAAATGTCTGTAGGAGGGGAAGAAAGGCGCTTTGTGTGGGGCCGGGGCCCTGGCCATTGGTCAGCTCCAGGGCCCCCAGCCGCTCCCAGAATGCTCCCCTTCCCTGGGGAGGGCCGAGCCTGCCGGCCCAAGGCCAGCCCCAGGGTCCCCGCAGCCCCTCTGCAGCCCCGTGCACACTGCATCCAGGCCTCGGGGACCCGGGTCCCTGGGGCCGCCCAGCCTCTGCGGGCGCGGGCCTGGGGGGCAGGCCTCCCGGGGCCTCGGCATGTTTCTCTACCGGAGGAAGCGGGGCGCCTATGAGCTGGAGGCCCTGCCCGGTGCCCTGGCCAGGCTGGAGCTGGGGGCTGCGGAACGCTTCTCCTGGAGCTCCGCCCTGGACATCAGCGAGGACCTTGGGGGTAGGTGTGGGACCCCTCCGGGAGGGCTGGCAGGAGGCGCCCACACCTGGTCTGCCTGGCCGCCTCCCTTTGGCCAGAGCCTGTGCCCGGTCACCACACACATGCCACTGTCGGTCCCTCCTTCAGCAGTGGTGTGGGGACCAGAGCCCCTCCTGAGGGCCACTCCTGGTGGAGGAGAGGGGCCCAGACACGAGGACCCTGAGGGTCTCGGGGGCGAGGAGGTGGGCTTGCTGGGCTGGGCAGTGGGGGCCCCGACAGCTGGGCCTGGAGCAGGGTAGCCTCCTCCACCAGGGGCCCAGCCTCTGCCCTCCGCCCTCCACCCCCGCCCGCTCAGGGCCGAGCGATGGGATGAGTCCTTCTGGAACCTTCGTATCTGAGACCAAGGACACGTGTCATTTCTCCCATAACTCCCCTTGCAGGTGAGGCAGCGAGGCCCTCAAAGAGCAGGACGGGCAGCGGGGATGCGGAGCCCCGCAGCCCGGATCTGCACGCTGACCAGCCTCTTCCCCGATGTGGGACGTTGGGAGGCCATGGAAATGGGCATCGGGATGCCAGTGGCGTCGTGGGGTGGCCGCGAGGACTCCCAGGGGCGGCACGGAGCAGGGGCACCGTCCGGGTGGGACGTTGCCCACCCCATCTCGAGCCCCAGGCCAGGGGATCAGGAGCCTTTCCTGGTGCGGCAACTCCGCCTGGCGTGAGCCTCCCCGACCCTTCCTGCGGCCGGAGGGGACTGACGATGTGACGGATAGATAGGCTTGGGGTTCACCAGAGAAGGGAGCCACGTGGGGTGGGAGTTCCACAAAGCTGCTCCCAGAAAGAAGAGTGGCAGGTGTCCCTCGTGTGGCGACGCCCCTCCTGCTTCCGGACTCGCTGGCTGCAGCGGCCGAAGGCGCGTGGCTGCTCGGAGAGGCAGCAGGCACCGGCCCGGGGAACTTTAGAGTGTGTGCGGGAGGCGGGCAGGGCAGGATGTGAGGGGAGGAGCCGGATGCTGGGCAGGAGGTGGAGGAGGGCCAGGCAGCGCTGATGGGCTGGCGGCCAGCCTGGGGAAAGTGCCATTCGAGAGGCAGAGGGTGGGCTGGGGACGGTGTGCCTGAGGGGGAGGCTGGCTGCTCGTGCAGGTTCCTGTCCACCTGAGGCCGGTGAGGTGGCTGAGGTCCTCACAGGGCCAGAGATTTGCTTGAGGTTGCTTAGCCAGTGCCAGCCACAAGCCCCGGAGGCCGCAGGGTCTCTATTCCAGGTCTCCCTGGGCTCAGAGGAGCCCATGCTCACTCCCGCGGGGCCCTCTGCCTGGTGCCCTGGCCACTCGGCATGGCTCCAGAGCAGCTTCTGTAAAGCCCGCCTGTCCCCCACAGTCCCCAGGCCAGACAGTCCCCGTTGAGGGGACTTGTCCAGTGCCAGGACTCTCGAAAGCCTTGGCTCCTGGCATCTCCATGTCCACCCTTTGAAGCAGGGACAATTCTCAGTGTCCCCTTCACTCTGGAAGGGAAGGCTCAGCGAGGTCTGGAGTGGGGGCGCCCGGATACACAGCTGCAGCCTCAGCCTCAGAGCCACAGGACGGGGCGCTGCTTACCCCTGCGTCCCTGTGTCCACTCTGCCCCGGCTGGGAGACAGGCCCCAGCACACGGTGGGGTGGGGGGCACTCGGCATGTGAGTGTCCCTGGGGGTGAGCTGAGGCAGGCCGGGGCAGGGAGCCAGGCACACAGCTGTCTGTGTGGGCTCTGTCCTCTGCAGCCGGCCGGTCCCTGGCCGGGACCCATCCACGGTGGGTGGCAAGTCCGGTGCCAGCCCAGTCCTGTGACGGGGGTGGGGCTCGCGCCCAGAGCATGCCTGCCCGGACTCGGAATCTCAAGTCCACTTCCGCAGCCCTGCTCCGGTTCCCCTCTCGGCCACTCTCAGTTCCTCTGAGGAGCCCGGAGAGGAAGCCCATAGTGGACAAATGGGCAGGTGCCCACAGCGGCCTCTGCCAGAGGAAGTGGTCAGCTGGCGCCAGGCCTGGGGGTGGGAACTGTGTGGACAGTCTCTCCAGGCCACAGCCCCAGGAAGGAACTCTGAGCACGTCCGCCCCCTCCTCTCACTGAGCCGGGGGCGGGGGGGGGGGGGGGGGGGGGGGGGGGGGCTGTGGGCGGGCCAGGCAGTAGTTGGGGTCTCCAGGCCTCAGGTGAAGATGCCAAAGATGTACTGGACTAGGGTCAGGGACAGCGTCAGAGGCCATGGTCCAAGCTCCTTTCTCCCCAGGTGATGGTCCTCCCCCAGGATGCCCTGTGGGACTTGGGGCGGCGTTTCTTTCCCACCTGTGATTCTCCCATGGGCGTCGGATCAGGGATGGTGGATGGTTCCTGGGGCCACTGGCAGTTGCCCAGAACATGCCCTTCTGGCTTTTGGCCAGGCTGTGGGCCAAATCTTGCCCTTCCGCAGGCTGCCCTGGTGAGGGGTCCAGCCCAGCCCAGCCTGCCCCCGCTGCCCAAGCATGCAGAGGCTCCGGGGAGGGCTGGGCTCGCGGGGGCGGGGCGTTCAAGGCCACAGCTGCTTCCTGGGAGCGGCAGCCTGTGTGCGCCAGGCCTGGGGTCGGGAGATGGTGGGCAGGGAGGCTCTGCCCTCTTGGGTCTAAAGGGCTCATGGGAGGGGGGCTCACAGCCTGAGGAATGGGAGCAAGGCAGGTTTCTCGTACATTTGTGCCAGCCTGGGGCCAGCTGGGAAAGGGGGCACTTAAGTGACAATGGAGGGATCCATTCATGGGTGCCAAGCACCTAACCGTGCCAGGCAACACGGGGGGCACCATGGGGCAGTGTCGCCCAGTGGTTGGGAGCATGGACGGGGAGTCTTATGGACCTGAGTTCAAGTCCTGCCTCATCACACAGTAGCTGCAGGACCGTGGGCCAGTTGCCCTGCCCTCTGAGACTGTTTCCTCACCTGTGAAGTGGCACAGCGCTGCGTGGGATGGCGCCACCGACAGAGACTCACCTGTTCACCAATGCAGATCGCGCCATTCGAAACTGTTCTACCAGCCCCGTCCCAAAAGAACTCAATCCGAATGAGCAAGCAGAACTAATTTCAGTGATCTATTTGGCTTCACTCAGCATATTCCAAACACGACCATTTTAACATGTCATCGGTGTTGCCAGTCATCAGCGAGAGCTTGCCTCTTTCCTTTCTCCTGTTTGCCCTCGGTCTGGAAAATCCAGGGCGTGTACAGCACCCTCAGTGTGGGCTAGCCTCGCGGCCCGTGCTCAGTGGCCGCTGTGGCCAGTGGCCGCCCCTTGGGGTCGGACGGTGCTGCAGGGGTCGGGCGGCGAGATGGGACTGCGTATGGAAAGCAGAGGGCCCGACAGGCAGGGGTTGGGGCAGAGCTATGGGATCGATCGGCAGTGTTCCCTGGGTGACCTGCGGGGGGTGAGGGAATGATAGGTCAAAAGTAATAGGTCAATTTGGCCCAGCTGGTGTGGCTCAGTGGATTGGGCGCGGGCTGGGAACCAGAGGGTCCCTGTTCGAATCCCAGTCGGGGCACATGCCTGGGTTGCGGGCCAGGTCCCCAGTGAGGGCCATGTGAGAGGCAACCATACATTGCTCTTTCTTCCTTCCTTCTCTTCTCTCTGAAAATAAATAAATAAAATTAAAAAAAAAAAAAGTAATAGGTCAATTTGAAGGTCCATTCCAGGACAGTGGAATCAAGGAGGGAGAGATTCATCTGGAATATGGGTATGATGAGATACACAGGCCTTCCTGAAGTTTTCTGCATTGGACTTAGGTCCCCAAGAGCAGGCAGGATATCAGTAGCCCGTGCTGTGGAGGATGGGGTGGGGGGCAGAACCAGGGAGGGCTGAGCCAACATCAGATGCTCAGTTCCATCTGGGGAGAGGCAGTGAGTCGCCTGCTGAGGGGCAGGTGTGAGGCGATAGGGAGTGGTGGGGAGTGTGGAGGGCAGAAGGATGTGTGCCAGTCTAAAGCAGACGCGGCTCGGAGACTGGAGCCATCACGAATACGGGTTCGCAGCTGCCAGGCTCCTCTGGTTTATCCAGAGAAGCCAGAAATCTGGATTTTTATGTGAAATCTGACTTTTCAGAGTTGGCAACTGATTCAAATTCTTTTGAAGCGCTGTGCTCAGCCAAAGAAAACTTGTCTGCAGGCCGGCTTCTGCCCAGACGCCCCGTTGGCCAGTTGCGGTAGAGATCATGTCGAGGGAGAGGCAAAGCAGCATCATGTGACTAAGAGAGGGGGTGGGGGCAGAGCTGGCGAGGGGCTTGTCTGCTGGCTGGGGGGCCTGGCTCTCCCCATGTCGGTGGGGGCTGGAGGAGCTGGGAGGGCAGCTGGGCTGTGTCAGACCCAGACAGAGAGCCTCCAGCGTGCTGGGGGTGGAGCAAGTTCAGGGTTGCAGGTCTGCCTGGGGTCTGGCCAAGGACGAGCGGCCAGACACCTGCTCAGGTTGACTCAAGTCAGAGGGGCGCTGCAGAAGGCAGGGGAAGCCAGCGGCAGGAAGCAAGGGCAGACACAGAGCCGCCGCCCCCTCCCTCTTTGCTCTGGAGGGCCGTCTCCACTGACCCTCTGCTTCTTGGGTCCCCTCATTTTTGTTCCCTGACAATTAGGGGGATCTGCATCCACTCAGACGGACCTTCCCTGATCTCAGGGCTCCATCGCCCAGAAGGGGTTGCCTGTCTCAATTCAAATTTTCAAGAGAGTGAATCTGATTGGCTGGGCCGGGCCAGGTGGCCCCCTGAGCCCCAATCAACTCTGTGCAGGGTGGGCCATCACCTGGTCAGCACGCCCCCTAACCAGGCCCGCCCTTCCTGCAGGACTGCTCAGGGGCAGCTTGCCTAGAGGGGAGCTCACGGCAGGCCTGCAGTGGGGAAGACTTGTCCCAGTTCCCGAGCTGCCCCCCCAGCCCCTGCAGCCCCCAGAGCGCCCTGAGCTGCCAGGGTCCTCACCCATTTTCCTGTGTTTGGAGTCCGTGGGAAGCTTACCCTCTATGGGCTCAGGAGGTCGACGCTGCAGCTCAGTGTACTCAGGACACTGGGGCCCAGGGGAGCTGGGACCCAGCGGTCTGGGGGGTGGGCGGTGCGTAGAAAGCAGACTGAGCACCTTTAGGGACTGGAGCTCAGAGGTCAGCCAGGCAGAACCCTGGCGCCTGAAAGAACTTTGGAGCCCACACATCCAGGACCCTGGGGTGGCTGCGGCGGCCCTGAAGCAGCTGTGGCCGGAACCGGTCGTGGCAGGGCCTACAGGGCTGGGGAGGCAGTTCCAGAACCCTGTGCTGGAGCCCACAGAATTGAGAGCCAGAACCCAGAAGTCTTGGGGCGTCGGGTGTAAGAACTTGACCCCAGGCCCAGAGTTGTGAGAACCCAGGGACCTGGGGTCAACAGCACCAGACCTGGTCTGGTGGAGTTTGAGACCCCCTGCCCCCCCCCCCCCCCCCCCCCCCCCGCGCAAGGTGTGTGGGGAAACACCCCCGCAGCTGACAGAGGGCCCCAGATCCCTGTGGAGACCCAGCTGACAGAGAGGGCTGCTGCAGCTGTGGGGAAGGACCCTGCCTTCGTCCCCCCCAGTCACCTGGCAGGCAGGGCTGGGGCAGAGCCCGAAGACCACTGACCCAGGGGCCCTCAGGGCCGCCTCCACTCACTAATGCATTCATTGGTTGCTTCTTGTGTGAGCCCCGAGTGGGGCTCACCCGCAGACTGGCGTGTCCGGGAGGGACGACGCTCTAACTGGGGTTCCCCACCCCCCAGGCTCCGACCAGTATCGGTCAGTGGCACCTTAGGAACGAGGCCGCACGGCAGGGGGTGAGTGGTGGGCACACTTGTCTCCCCCCATCCTTGTCCATGGGCCACCCCCACCCCAGTCTGTGGAAAAATTGTCTTCCACAAAACCGGTCCCTGGTGCCAAAAAGGTTGGGGACAGCTGCTCTGACCAACTGAGCCACCCAACCAGGGCCAGGAAGCAGAGACCCTTAAGGGAAATCCAAACTGCGATTCCGTGAGCTGAGTGAGGCCGGGCCTGAGAGCCCTCAGGGTGACCTCGCTGCTTAGCTGCCTGAGGGACACTGTGCCCTTGCTCCCTCTCAGCCCCGAAGTTCCAAGCTGCCTTGGAGCCCTCTGTGCAGATGCTCCCAAGTCAGCCTTGTTCTTGAGTCCCCTCCCTAAGGGTCACCCTGCCTGCCAGGCCCCACAGTGAGCTCCCCAAGGCTTGTCAGGGTCGCCGCCGCCCATGGGTCCCCGGTGCCCAGCTCTGGCCTAGACACATGGTAGGCCCTCAGGGGACCTTGGATGTTTGCTGACTGAGTCCAGAAGACGGGCTCACACAGTTCCCTCTGCCAACAGTCCTCGAGGGCAGGGGCTGGGCTCTGGTTGCCTGTGAGGCCCCGGCCGACTCACGTAAGGGATACATGCAGAAGGCAGGCACCCTCCTCTGGCTGAGAGGCCCATGGGGAAGGGGCCGTGGAGCCTCTGGGAGAGGGGCCCAGGCGCCACTAGAAACTGGATCTTCCCGGCCTGGGTCTCGTCCACCCAGAGCTCTGGCAGCAATGTGGGCGTGGATGGGGTCTCCCGGGCTCTGTCCCCTGGGGGAGCCTGGGCTATCTCATCTCCCGGAGGCTCTGTTTCTGCAGTGCAAGTGTTTTGTAACCATTAAAATGCTGACAAGTATCTCGTGATGCCATTTACATAAAGTACAAGACCAGGCAAAACTTCCCTGTGCAGTTAGAAGTCTGGAGAGCAGCTCCCCCACAGGGAGCACCGGCAGCCCCCCGCAGGGGCTTCTGCAGGAGGGCTGGTGATGCCCTGCTGCTTGATCGGGGTGCGGGCTGGGTGGCGAAAAAAGTTTCTGAGCTGTATACTCGTGACAGCTGCACTTCTCTGTATGTATTTGCACTCCTGTGAAGTTCTATAAATGTCAGGGAAGCAACAGTAGCCACCAAGCCCCCTCCCACTTACTGAGCCCTGACAGCATTTCTGAAGAGGGGGGAGGGGCTCTCCCTGGCTGGGTAGCTCAGTTGGTTAGAGCAGTGTCCCCATACGCCAAGGTTGCGGTTCGATCCTCAGTCAGGGCACATACAGGAAGCAACCAATGAATGCGTCAATAAGTGGGGCAACAAATAAATGTCTCTCTCTCTCTCTAAGATCAATACATAGTGCTGTCTGGTGTGGCTCAGTGAACTGAGCGCTGGCCTGCAGACTGAAAGGCCGCCGGTTCGATTCCCAGTCAGGACACATGCCTGGGTTGAGGGCCAGGTCCCCAGTTGGGGGCCTGCGACAGGCAACCACACACTGATGTTTCTCTCCCTCTCTTTTCCCCTCTCTATAAATAAGTCCATAAATAAAATCAATAAATAAAAATTATTAAAAAAAATAAATAGGGAGGGGGGCTTTCCTGGGGGCAGTGGGAGGTAGGGGCGCAGGGAACTGTCCTGAGCTGCATGTCCACTTCGCGGGTACGGTCTGGACCGGGAGGCACGGCCAGTCCTCTAACCGCCTTCGTTCCCACTCTCCCACTTTTCTGGAGATGGAGAAAATGTCTCCTACCCCGTCAAAACAGAGATGTTGGTCTCCACTTGTGGTGGCTGGGGGGCTATGGGGGTCGGAGGGCGGAGGGACCTCGGCCTTTGGTCACACCTGCGACATTCCAGAAGGGGATCAGGGTGGCGAGCGCCGCGCGCCCCTTGCAGACGCCCGGCCGCGGCTGAGGGCGGGGCGGGGCGCTGGCCTCGGAGGCCGGCCCCCCCCGCAGGCGGGGCCACCACGCGGGCTCCGCCCGCCGCCCACCTGCCCCGCCCCGCCTCCTGCCGCTGAGGGTCCCGCGGCCACGGCGCTCTGGCCTCTCCGCGCGCCCCCGCGCGCCCCTGCCTGCCCCCGCCGTCGTCGCGCTCCCCCAGGCCAGCCCGCGGCGTCCGCCGCCCTACCCGCGTCCCCGACCGCCCGGCGCCTCCTCCATGGGTGAGTGCGGGGCCCCTGGCGGTTCCCCGCCGTGCAGGCCCACCAGCCTCGCCGCCTCCGCGCCAGATCAGGGGAAGGGTCGGGCGGGCAGGGGGCGCCGCGGTGGGGAGCTCCGTCCGCCACCTCTTCTGGGGAAGGCTTGCCCGAGGTGGTAGGTGGGTTCCGGTCTCGGAACCAGGGGATCCAAACTCTGCCCCCATGTTGGGGCCCGCGTCAGCAGCACCCCTCCCCCTGGCCCTGCAAGCTCGCTGGGGCAGGCAGTCCCTCTGTCCCTTCGCTGCCCCCTCCGCTGCTGCACCCCAGCCCCTCGGAAGAGAGGCGGCTTGGAGGGGGCCGGATTCTGGGTCAGAGATGGACAGCGGGTACGGCGGGGGGGGCACCTGGGCCTCTGAAGGGCGTCCATACAGAGTGCTGTGGATGGCAGGGGCAGGAAGGGATCCTGGACCCCGAGAGCCCCCCTGCCCCCCAGCAACCCTGCAGGGATCTCCCAGGAAGCCAGGAGCCCCACAAGGTCCCTGAGCCCCCCCCCCATACTTGTGGGACAGAGGGAGGGAGCAGCGTATTTCCAAAGCCATTTCTCCCCGCGGAATCTGGACAGTTTCCCTGGGGAGCAGCAGCAAGAACAGGGCTCTGCACACAGATTCCCGTGCAGATAAGTTGGCATTTAAAAGAGAAAGGGACACTGACCTCCTTTGAAGGGAGGTTTGAGGAGGCAGCCCCACCCATCCTCTGGTGGGGAGGCTACTGGGGCCCTGGGGGAGCCTGGGTGCCCCTGTCTGGGGCGCACCCTTCCCTGGGCCCCACCGCCTGATAACCTTCCGCTGTCTCCCCCGCAGACGCCGGGAGCCTGGCGGAGGAGAAGGGCCTGTGCTGTCAGAACCCCGGCTGCATGGACAAGGGGCGAGCGGCCAAGGTAGGGAGCTGCAGGGCCCGGGGGCTGCTGGGAGCAGAGGAGACAGGGCTATAATCGTCCTTTCTGCCTGGGCATGGACATCCACCGGACCCCGGCAAGGGTGCAGCTGGCTCAGCCACAGTGCCGTCTGGGTTCATGGGTGGCTGGGGACACTGGGTGGCTGGCTCCGAAGCAGCCGAGTGGGAGGACTGCCAAAGCAGGGGCAGCGGCGGCAGGGGTGCCCCCAAGCCCTTTTCTGCACTGCAGCCCCGAGGTGACAGGAGCTGTGGCCCCATGTCACAGACGAAGAAGCTGAGACTCTGCAAGGGGAAGGGCCTCCCCCTTCTCAGTCCAGCTGGCCCTCTTCCTATGACGCTAGGCCGCTCTTCTGGCCTGGGCATGGGGCGGGGACACTGTGTAACTTTGGGACAGTGACTGTGGCCCTGGGGCTGATGAGCTGGTCCCAGAGTGCCAGGGCCCGGGAGCTGGGGAGGAGGCAGACCCAGAGGGATGACGGCCGGTAGGACGCAGCACGGCTGCTTGTGATGTGCTGGGCATTGCGCCACACGCTTTCTGTGCCTCGTGCGCTGTCTGTGGGAGCTCTGCTGGGAAGGCGCCACGGCCCCGTTTTCCTGGTGAAGACACCGAGCTTCCGAGAGGCCCTGTGACGTGGCCGAGACCCTGCAGCTCCAGAGGGGCCACGCCAGCGATTGAACTCCTCCCAGCCCCCATTCGAGTGACAGTAGTAACAACAGCCACAAGTTACTGTGTCTCAGGCTCTGAGGGTTCAGTGTCACTTCCTTCAGGCCTTCTGAGCTTTGTCCTGTCATTATCCCCCTTTACAGACGGGGAAACTGAGGCTCGGAGAGGTAGCAGCTCACCCAGGGGACACATTGCTAGGATGTGGTAGAGCTGAGATTTGAACCCAGAGCCCAGATCTGGGTGACGCCAGAGCGAGAGTCCCTAACCTCTGTGTAGCTCGGCTCTGCCAGCTGCAGGAGGTGAAAAATGCCACCCCTCCCCCCAGGGCCCCCTACCACCCTCCTCCACCCAGACACAGAAGCATACGTTCTGTGCAGAAAGACCACGTTTAGAAGGAACAGTCAGCAGGAACGTGGAGGGCTGTTCTGGGGGCGGGGAGAGGAGGGGGAGGCTTCCAGTTGCCGTGGTCACCAGGCAAGGTGGGGGGGTGTCTGTGATTCAGACACAATCTGCGGGCACGGATGGTGCCTGGCAATGGGGCTTTGGTGTTGGCTGGTTGCCTCTCCCCCAGATGGGGGCTCCTGGCAACAAGTTGGCCCCGTTACCCCCACTGTACAACCCGCCATGGGCCTGCACAGCCTTGTGGGCAGCTGCTTCTGGGGCAGATCCTGAAGCTGCTGGGGCAGGAGTGCAGGCGGGAGGGTCCGGACTGTGGCAGAGGTGAGGCCTGTGGGTGAGAGCTGGTTTCCGAGCAGGTGTGGGTCCTCAGCCCTGGCCTGCCTGGAACTCAGCAGTGCCGACAGCGGCATCGGCAGCTAGGGTGTTGCCGGGCCCCCAGGGGCAGAGCCCAAGCCCTGTCGCCGGTGGGACCCACTTTGGGACAAATGGAACAGACTCACTTCAGGGACCCGAGTGACCAGAGGGAGGAGCGCTGGTCTGGGAGGACTACCGGAGGCCGTGGCCTCTGGTGGAAGTAAAACCACCAATAGGCGAGCAGGAAGGGGGCGTGGCCAGAAGCAGGACAGAGGCGGGTCTTGCCAAGGGGCGAGGCGGCTGGAGGGGAGGGTGAGAGAGGGTGAGAGGACACCCACCTTGGTGGTAATAATAAGCACCGCTGACCGAGCACGTTGAAGTGCCTGGTGGTGCGTTGGGCCCTCACTGAACCCTTTGAGGTCCTCAGGGGAGGAGCACGGTGGTTATTCCCACGTGACGTGGGAGGAGCTGAGGTGAAAGAACTTGCCCGCACCGCGCAGCTGGACTGGCAGAGCGTGGCCTGGAGTGAGGTCAAGAGCCTGGCTCTTCGTCTCCTCTCCAGCCACTCTAGGAACAGCTAGCAGCACACACGAGCTTTTGGAAGGGGATGACATCACCCAGGCACCAAATCAGCTTTAAGCATCTGCCATGGCAGGCCCAGTTCTGACCCTGGAGGTGTCCAGGAAACAAAGTTCCTGCCTCCAGGAGCTGACATCCTCCAGGAGTTGGGAGGAGGAGGGAAGTGAGGACTGGGCTGTGCCACACTGGCCCCCAGGCTGCCATGGAGTCAGGGCCATCTTTCAACAGGGCTGGACCCTTCTGCTTCTGGGCCCACCCTGGAGGTTTTGTTTGAACCACTCCTGGGTGCTGAGGCTTCTGAGATGAATCAGCTGCCCCACCCCTACTTCCTTCCCCTGGAGTTCAATCTGGGGGCAGGGAGTAACCAGGATGGGCTTCCTGGAGGAGGCTCCTGGCATCCTGAGGAATGAGGAGGTGCTAAGATGGAGGAGAGCTGAGTGAGCAGGGAGCGATGTTGGCGCTATAAGGATTGAGCACAGCCTGGGGGATGGGGAGAGAGAGGCAAAGCTGGATGCGGAGCACCCTGATGTCAGGCCAGGGGTCTGTACCATCTGCCTAGGATAGCAGTCCCCAACCTTTTTGGCACCAGGATCGGTTTTCTGGAAGACAGTTTTTCCACTGAGGGGACAGTGGCAGGGCAGACAGGAGGCAGGGCCAGGCAGTAATGCCAGTGAAGCTTCGCTCACTCACGTCCTGCTGTGTGGCCTGTTCCTGACAGGCACAGACCTGTATGGGTCCGTGTTGGGGACTAGGAGCCCCCAGGATGAAGGCGTGTGGAGTAGCCCACACCTGTGAGCTCCAGGGTCAAAGCTGCCCATTTCCAGCCATGTGACCCGGGCAAGTCACTGTGCCTCTTTGAGCCTCAGCGTCCAGGTGAGGTTTGGTGAGGCCTGAGCGGGGCTTGTGTGTGTCGTGCTTGGCGCAGTGTGGTGCGCTGCAGCTGTCCGAGAGAATGTGAGCTGCAACCGTGTGCTCATCCACCACAGAGGGGGCGAGAAGCCCCCAGGCTTTGGCGCACCTTTGTTCCCCTCCCTGAGATCTGAGACCACCCAGGTTTCCATGCCAGACCCCAGCCAACCCTGCCCAGCGGATCCGTGGTTATGGTACATCCGTCCTGTGCCCTGGGCTAGTGGACCTCTCGGAGTCCATGGCGAGATGGGGGAGGGTCACCTCCTCCCTCCCGGGGGGCCAGTGATGATGTGATTGGTGTTCCCACTCTCCTGCAAGGGGACCACCAGCTGGACAGGGTCTGGGCCCTCTTGAGCCGGGCTCTTTGGTCCAAGTCTGTGGCAGGCACCCCAGGTCACAGGAGACATGGATGAGGACCGACATTGGCCCTGGAGACATTGGATTACCGCATTTGAGGGGACAGAAGGTTTAGGGGTGTTCACCCTGGAGATAGACCCTCCAGGGCCTCATCCTCAAACATAGGTAATGGTCTAGCAGCCACCAGTTGCTCAGCGCCTACTGTATGCCATGCCAGTCTTCACCACGGGGACCTCAGCTGGTCCTCGCACCCCCACGTAGCAGTGGGGATGACTGCCTCTAGGAGACAGCCACTGAGAAGCAGGGAGGTGAGGTGACTAGCCAGGGCAAGTCAGGCCAGGTCTGTCTGCCCCGCTGGAGGAGCTGTCAGGAGGGGAGGCCCCGAAGGGCCCTGGCAGAGATGAGTGTGGGTTCATGGTAGGCGACAGTTGGCTACAACTGAAGCCACTCCCCAATGTGTGTAGGTAGTGAGCACCTCGTACTTAGAAGTATTCAAGCAGAGAGAGTGGAAGTTAGATTTGCTGACTTCAGAGTTTCCTCCCAGCTTAACAATGGGCTGTGGGGTGGCAGGGATGAGGGTGTATGTGTATGTCAAGGGGAGGGGTGGCCCGATGAAGCCCAGCGGACACGTGGACACGAGGCAGAGGAAGGGGTGGATCTGAGGTCCCTCTGGAGGAAGAATGGACCGGATGTAGTGAATAATGGGACAGGGAGTCACCTACTCTCCTGGGGGTAAGAGGTGGGAGGCCAGGGTGCTCTCGAGAATGACCAGGTGCTGGGGTTCTCTGGAGATAACCGGTCCTTTTAGGTGCTGGGCAGCTGTAGAGAGGCGGCTGTCCAGTCTGCACCTGGAGAGAGGGGCGGGACCAGAGAAGCAGTGCAAATGGAACTCCTGGGCTTTGGCTAAGTAATTTTGAAGGGGGTGGGGAGCAGGTGGAGGCCTGGGCCACCTGGCCGGAGAGGCAGAGACAGATGACCCAGTACAGGGGACCTGGCCGAGAGAAGCAGCTCTGGCGTGGATCCAGCCCCAAGGAGGGAAGCGCCTGCCAGGAGGGGGCTGTAGGCTTGTTGAGGGGCCTGAGGGGCGTGGTCTGATTGGGAAAGTGCAGGTGGGCCTGAGCTGAGGCTCCTGGGTCCCTGACCCAAGATCCATCCCAGGGTGGCCAAGGTCACTGCACCCACCTCAAGGGAAGGGGGAGGTGTGCTGGGGCGAACGTGCCTGCCGTCTCAGCGGCCCCCCTGTATCCCCCTGCACTCCCTGCATCCCCAGTTCCTAGGGGAGAGGGAAGCTGGGAACCACCAAAGGGCGGGATGGCCCCTTTTCCAGCCATGTCATGCATGAGCCAGGAAAAAAGAGGGGGACGCAGAAACAGGCAGGCGGGTTTCTCAGGCGCCACAGAGGCGCAGTTCAGAATCCAGCCCTTTATAGTGGAGAGGAAGCGAGCCTGGCTTGGGGCGATTCCCAGGGCGGGCTCCGCCTGCGGGTCCCTCCGCCTGGAGCCCCGGAGCCCTCTAGCCTCCTGCCGCGGGGCCTCCCCGAGGACTGGCGAGCTTCTCTGTCTTCAAGCCCGTGTAAAAACCAGGGACTTTAAACTTTCTGGAGATCTGTAAAGGGCCAGCCCCCTCGGGGACAGTGACAACCGCCTCGCCCCCTCTCCTCGCAGCCCGGACCCTAGATTACTCCCCCGGCGCCGGCTGGGCTCCCTGCCACCGCCTGGGCTGCCCCGTCGGCCGCCGGGCCCTTCCCGGGATGCCGGCGCTCCCCCGATAGGAGCCGGGCGCGCCAATGGTACGTCCCGGCCCGCCCAGGTGGTAGCGCCCGCGCCGGCCTACCGTAATTCCCCAACGCCCGGCGCCCGGTGATCATCAGAGCCCGCCCCGCCCCGCCCCGCGGCTTGGGGCCCCCTAGCCCTACGCGCCCCCCCCGCCCCCCCCCCCGGCCCGGGAACTGGACAGTCTTGGCACGAGTTCCAGCTACAGGGGAGGAGACCCATGTCCCTAGGTGAGTCTCACTGGGAAGCTGGAGTCCCGACGGGGTGGGTCCGTGCGCCAAGGCTCCCCCTAAATTAATGGATAGAACCCGGAGTGGAAAGTCCCGCGGAGTCCCAGGCCCGCAGGTGGGTAGGATGGGCGCCACTGGCTGTACTTCTGAGGGTGGAACGGGTCCAAGCGCCTTCCCCTCCCCCTGTGATTCTAGGGGGTAATCGGCCCCGAGGTAGGGCCATAAAGAGCCTATGGAGCCCCAGCCCGGGTGTGAGTTTTGTTGCCTGGGTGCCGGGCCTTTGGGAGGCTCTGCGACCCTGCCCGATTTGGGCCGCTGAGTTTGGTCCCAGGCAGAAGTCCTCTAGAGGCCGGCAGGGGGCGAGAGTGCGCCCCCGGCAGTGGGGTGGCTGGGGGCAGATGGGAGAGGAGGGATGGAGTGCAGATGAACTAGGGAGAGGCCCTGCCAGCCTAGATCAAAGGCAGGGAAACGAAGGCCAGGGGTCCCTGGGCCCTGCAGGTCCCCCAGTAACTTTCCCCAGGCTTGGGGGGCTCGAGACAGATTTTATTGTTCCTCTGTGCCTTGGCTAGGGTCCAGGCACACATTCGGACTCAAAGCCACCCCTAGACAGAAAATTCCAGAGAACTGGCCAGCGCCCTCTTTGCACAGATGGGCAGGGGCGGGGCGCGGTGGGCCCCAGGTGCCCGTCTTCAGCAGCCCAGGCGCATGCCCTCGCCCACTTGCCTCCCGGAGCCTTCTTTCTGGTGCTGGAGAAAGGTGCATGCTAGGGTCCTGGGCCCCAGGGTCAGACACATAGGTGTAGGGACAGGGCAGGGGACCAGGGCCGCTGCCTCTCACCCTAGCACTGGGTCCCGGCCAGACTGCTGTCTGGGGAGGAAGGGGCCTCACTGGCTCTGGGGCCTGTGCAGTGGGCCTGGCCAGTGGACAGGTTCTTTGCACCCCTGCCCTCTGCCCAGCTCAGGGCAGGGCCTTAGGGCAGGCTCTGCCTTGGGGTGGGCCCCAAAGCCCAGGGGACAAGGGGTGAGGCTCAGGCTGAGGGGAAGGGAGGAGCTGGGTAGGCTGCTGGGAGTGAGGCGAGCAGCCTGGCAGAACTGGCCCAGCCCTGGCTGACCTGCCCACGCATGCAGCCTCCACCCCTGGATTTCCAAGGTGCCGGATGGAGCCCTGGGGCCGCTTGGCTCCCAGGGGAGCGTAGCCCAGGTGGGAGCCCTTGGGCAGGGGTATCCCTCCAGCCAGGGAGCCCCAACTCCTGGTTCCAGGCTCATCTGCTGGGGGCAGAGCACAGAGCTGACCCTGGACCTTGCTCCATGCCTGCGGTCTCTCCAGGGCAGAGACTCCCTCTCCTATGGCAGACCAAGAGGGGACCCCAACCACTGGGGGGGTGAGGATGCCCACAGGCCTCTCTCTCTTTTTCTGGGGCTGGGGAGCTGGTGCTAGGGGGGAGCAGGAGGGGGTTCCTGCCTTGGAGACTCCATTATTCATCAGTCCCAGCATCTGGTTCCTGCGTATCAGTTTCAACAAGCCGGTCCTGACTCATGAGCCTGGAGCTGGGGCTGGGCTGGGGAGGGGCCCCCTCCCCAGAGAGTCAGAGGCTGGGACCTCTTGGGCCTGCTGCAGGGCACGGACTATTTCAGCCCTGTCTCCTAGAGAAGAGGTGGGAACCAGGAATCTTTGGGGGTGGGGAGCCCCTCCCTCTCCTGGTGCAGGGTGGGGGCTTCCTGTCCCCCCCAGCTCCATGGGCTTCTTGACCCCGCACTCCTGGCCCTGAGGCGGCAGGGCCCTGGCCCTCTAGGAGGAGCCCCTACCCTGACTGGAAAACCAAGCAAGAGCATGGCTCAAGGCTGGGCCAGGGCCTGCTCACTCAGGTGACCTCCGGTGCCCTGCCCTGGTGGTCTCCATTTGATCTGACCTTGTTGCCTGAGGCCAGTGGGTTCCCCTAAGCTGGCTTTGGAATCTGCCTTGTCGCCAAGGGGGTGGGCCTCAAGGCACTGCTGCCCAAGCCACCGCTTAGCCCAGGTGTTCATTTCACCACTTTCTAGCTGGTGGCTTCGGGGCAAGCCGCCCAACCTTTCCAAGCCTCATTTCTTGGCCTGTTCAGTGGGGATAGTAACAGTATCTCCCCCCTTGGATCTTGGAGGAGAATGAACAGGATGTGCTGCCCGGACTCCTGGCACAGGCCTGGCACTTGGGAGGGCTCTGCTGTCCGCCTGCGGGGTAGTAGCAGGGGCAGGACCACCAGGATCTGATGTGGAAGCCGACCTGCCCCAGCCAGCAGGCCGGAGGTCATGGATGCCAGCAGGCAGGAGAGGGCCTGTGGTCGGGCACTGGGGAAGGCCCTGCTGACCATTGGCCGCAGGAAGGGACATCCTGGCTGAGACCTTCCCTGCCCCAATGGCCTCCTCTGGCATGAAGACCCCTCCTCTGCCGTCTTCATCCGGTCAGCATCTAGTCCACACTGGGCACCTCCTGCATGCCGGGACTGTTGAAGTGTTGCGGGTGCGGTGTGGGCCAGACAGCCAAGGCCCCTGGCCTCTGGAGAGGGCATTCTGGCAGGAAAAGTGATCGCCAAGAAGCAATCAAAGAAGTAAAATAACTTCAGGTGGTAATAAATACCTAGGAGGAAAGAATTCCATTTCCGAGATTTGAGAGGGAGAGGGTGAGGGGCTGTTGATTTTGAGAGGTGGGGTGAAGCCCTCCCTGGGGAGCGAGCATTGACGTTGGGGCGCGGTGCCAGCCATTGGAGGTTCAGGGCCCATGGTGCTCCAGACAGAGGACCCAGACGTGCAGGTGCTGAGCTGGGGGAGCGGCAGGGAGGAAGGAGGCCAGCATGTCTGACCACGGTGCGGGACTCACTCGCCAGGAGCCGGGGTAGGAGCCAGGCTATGTGGGGATTCTATTCTAAGCCATTGGAGAAGTTTAAGGGAGCAAGGGGGGCAGTCCCGTGATCCGGCTTTACTTTCCCAAAGGTCTTCCTGTGGCGTGGACAGTGAGCGAGTCAGGTGCTGGGAGTGGAACCTGCCTTCGTCACAGCCACCCTCAGAGACGACCGCCTCCTCACCCTCCTTCCCAGGGGACCACCCTGAGGAGGTGGGCAGGCGGGTGACAGCGTGGTCCCCTCACCCCATGGGTGCTGAGGAGTGTCCCAGGAGGCCGTTCCAGTACCCCGGAGTCAGAAGCCTAGATTCCAGTCCTGCCAGTGGACTCTTATGTCACTTTATCCCCGACATGATGGGAGTGTAAAAGAGCTTTGCATGCTGCTACAGTGGGGACCCCAGCACCACACCTCCTCCCAGTGGGCCTCCTCTGGGCCCCGAATAGCGCCCCCTGGCGGTGGGGCGCGCGGACGCACCCAGCGGGAGCAGCCGGGACCTCGGGAAAGCCAAGTCGGGCTGCGGGGTTTTCCTGACCCGTCTCACCCTACTCCTGGGGCTCCCAAAGGAATACCTTCCCCGCCCTTTCCGCCCAGCGCCTCCGCCCCGCCCTACCTCTGCACCTCCACCTGTGGTTACTGGGCCCTCCGCTCCTCCGCCTCGGGCGCTGGCCTGGGCCGGAGGAGCAGGGTCTGCGCCCCAGGCTGCGAGGCGGGGTCTCTGGGCTGTGCGCTGCCGCTAGATGACCCTCGGGAGGCCCTCTGAGCGCCGGATGTGTGGCTGGGCGGTGGAGGTCAGAGCTGAGAGGGGTGTTGCAGGTTGGGCGGGGAGCGGGGTCTGAGCACGGAGGGGGACTGTGTCCCTGTCTCCTCTCTTGTGCTGCAAGCATTCAGGAGCTCCCCCGGGAGGAGCAAGTCCAAGAGGGACACTTGGTGCCGGGGTCAGGGCTGGGGTCAGCGCAGAGGCCTGGGCTGGCGGAGGCGGAGCCGGGACCCCGCGGGTGGGGCGGATGTTCCCGGCCCCCGCTTGTCCGCCACCCACCCCTCCCCGTCCCCGCCGGGGTCCCGGGCTCGGCGGGGGCGGGCGCGGCCGCACAATGGCAGGAAGCGGGGCTCTGCGCTTTGTCCGGCGGGCGGCGCAAACCGCTGCTTCCTCCGGCCGCCATGGGGACGGGTCCCGGCGTCTCCGGGCACCGCGCGGTCTCCAGACCCAGCCCTGGAGTGCCCTCCCAGGACTCAGCGCCCTACTGGGTGGGGGGCCACGCACGCGACCGGGAAGGCCAGGTACGGGGCGCGAGGAGCCGGGGGCGGGGATGGGGCACGCGGCGACCGAGCCCCTTACCCGGGCGCACACCGGGGGACTGGGGCCTTGAGATGGGTGTCCCCACCCCGCCACCTAGGGGCCCAGGCGGCAGAGGTGGGTCGCCCACCCTGGTCTTTTGTGTCTGGGGCTGCCTCCGGACACACCTGTGAGTCCCAGGCCCGGCTCAGGGCCAACCCTCCCCCTTTCCTTCCTGGGCCCAGGCCCTGCTACACCCCCCCTGCTCCTGCCTCTGGCACCCGCCCTTGGGTGAGGGGGAAAGCCACTTCCGGTGCCCCATCCCTATGGGGCAAGGCCTTGACGGTGCTTCCCAAAGAACCCCCTCTCTGTTTGTAAAGTTCTGGTCCATTCGCTGCCTTTTGAGACGCAGAGTGAACTGGCTGCACCATCCGGTGGGCTCTCCATTCTCTGGATTTAATCTCGGCGCTTTGGTTCCTAGACCCCCGCTGCCCTCAGAGGGTGGGAATGGTGGGCAGCCGGGAGGAGGGCAGTAGGCACCTGGGTCTGAGAAAAGGGGAAGGGGTTGCCTCACTTTGGTGCTGTGAGGCCCCCGCCCCTGGAGTGAGCTCTAGGAGACCCTGTGGTTTGGCCTTGGCAATGGGAGAAAGGGTGGGGGAGCAGATGGTGCAAGGGGGCTGTGCCCACCCAGTGGAGCTGGTGGTTCTCCCTGGGGGTTCCGGGAACTTCAGCCTCAACCAGACCTGCTGGATTAAGTGAGGATCCTGGGCCTGAGCCTAGGGGCTGCAGGGAGAGTGGAGGCAGAGGGGGTTGCTGCACCCCCCGGCTCCACCATCATTAGTGGTAGCAGTGGTAGCGGCGGTGGTCATGCGCGGTGGAGGCACTATGGCGGCCGCAGCACTGACCCACCACGGTGCTGGGAAATGTCTTCCCACGTCTCCCCCAGGAGCTGGGCACCTCCACAGGGTAGGTACACAATAGGTGCTCAATAAATATTGGGTGAATTGTGAATCTGCCACAAGGAGTGAAGCTTTGTGTAAAATCTGCCATCTCTTCATTGCATTGATATTTTTATGAGATTGTGGCACAGAATCTGGGACTTGGACTGCAAGGGTCCCAGAGACCCTCCATAGGACCCCTGCCACCTGGCGTGGTTCCTGCCACGTCATTCCCCATCCACAGTGAGGCCAGGGCCTGGGTGACTGCCAGGCTGGACTCAGAGGACGGGAGGGCTGCAGCGCTGGCCGATTGCGGGAAGAAGGGCTGAGGAAGGGCAGGGGCCTTCCCCAGATTCGTTGTCAGGAGAAGGTGCTTCCGCCCGGGGGTGGGGGGCCCAAGAAGCTGCAAAGCAGACCCTCTGTCAGTGTGCCCTGGGGACCTCAAGGTGGGGCCTGGCCGAGCTGAGGCTGAGGACAGCAGTTTTCACGCTTTCTTTTTATTTATTTTTAGAGAGGGGAAGGAAGGGAGAAAGAGAGAGAGAAAAACATCAGTCGGTTGCCTCTCGTGTGCCTCCACTGGGGACCTGGCCTGCAACCCAGGCCTGTGCCCTGACTGGGAATCGAACCAGCGGCCCTTTGGTTCGCAGGTCGGCACTTGATCCACTGAGCCACCCCAGCCAGGGCTCCTGCTTTCTTTAGATGAAGTAGACAAAACTAGCTGCTCTGGTTGAAGGGAGCCCCTCAGCCCTGTCTCGGAGCCTGAGAACACCGTGGAAGACCACGGGAGAAGGCCGGGGCGGGGTGGGGGGCACCTGGCACTCCGGCTGCCGTGGGGAATCTGCTCCATGATGTCTACAGCTTCCTGTCCGGGGCCCAGTGTCCCGGGAGCAAGTGTCCCCCTGAGCCTGTCACTTTTCTGTCTGACAGAGGAGTGCAGGGGCTCAGGAGCCAAACTACCACTGGTTTCCTATGGTCTGCACAGCCCTGGGCCGACCCGAGACCCGCCTCCCCCACTGGGCGCACTGTTCTCAGGCCCCCAAGAGATGGTGTGAATGTGGTGGAATCTGCCATCCAGAGCTACGCACGCTGGGCTCAGTCCTGGCTCCACTGGCTGTGTGACCTTGGACAAGCTACTTAACCTCTCTGAGCTTTGCAGTCCTCTTCTGTAAAGCAGGGGCGATCGGAGTCCCTACTTCCTGAACTGAGGAGCCCCTAGTGCAGCCCCCGGCACACAGGTGACCACATTATATGTGTGGATCAGACCTTTTCGGCCACGGTCCCTATTGTCCAGGCTGTGCTCACCCTGTCTGTCATCTTGAAAATTTCTGATCGGGGTCTCCCCAGCCAAGAACTCTCCAGCGCCCTCCATCACCCTGACAATGAAAAAGTGTTTGTCGAGTTGGCAGGACTGCAGGTAGGGCAGTGCATGCGGTCCTTGCAGGACGGACAAGGCGTGGAGGCGACCGCGTGAAACACGCAGGTGTTTCGTGGTGGGGAGCACCACGGAGAGGGAGGGCGCAGGCGGGAGGGGTCGGAGGAGCTGAAGGGTTAGAAGGGCCAGAAGTCAGCGACTTTGGGGTAGAGACCTGCAGTACGGGAGGCAGCCAGTCCTTCAGTCTGGGGGGGGGGTGCGGGGAGCATTTCCGTCCGAGGCACTAGCACATCCAGACTCAGAGGCAGGGCTGTGCCTGGCAAGGTGGAGGGCCAGGATGGGAGAGCAGGACGGGGGGCCACCACGTGGCAGGGAAAGCCACCGCAGGGCTCTGAGTAGGCGTCTGCGTCTCCTCTTTGAACAGGGTCCACTCTGGTCTTCCGAGAACAGACTGGAGGGTGGGGTGGAAACAGGGAGCCGGTTAGGAGGCTATTGCTGAAATCCAGCGGAACGGGGAGGGGTGGGGGGGCAGTGCCGGCTGGAGAACGCAGCCAGGCCTGGCTGAAGCTACAGATAGTAAAGGTGGGGAATTTGGGGACTGACTGGGTGGGCGTGTAACAGAAAGATGGGAGGTGACCCCAGGGTTTTTGTCCTAATGTATGAGTTTCCCAGGGCTGCCGTCACAAGCTGACTCCAGCTGGGTGGCTTCAGAGCAGGCTTGCACGGGGCGGCGTGCCTTCGGGGGCTCCAGGTGGGGGCTGTTCCTGCCTCTTCCCGCTCCTCCAGGCCCCGGGGCTTGTGGCTGTGTCACTCCATCACTCCCATCGCTGCCACCGTTGTCGTGTGGCCTTTCCCCATGTCCCCATGTCTCTGTCTCTTCCTTTGAGGACATGAGTCATGTGATCACTCCACGGTCTATATTCTGTGATTACAGACCCCAGTGCAACCTCATCTTCACTGATGACATCTGCCACAACTCTATGTCCAGACAAGGTCACGGGCTGAGGATCTGGGAGTTAGGACTGAACCTGTCTTTTTGTGTAGGGCACACGCAACCCCTAACACACACCTAGAAGGCTCTGGGTGGATCGAGCTGGTTAGAGCTGCCTGGAGAAGCAGGGAGTCCACGTGTGGACGCTTTACGTTTGGGGTGCTCGTTGGAATCTCGGGGAGGAGGGAGGAGGTCGGTCTGGCCTCCTGGTGGAGGTGCTGTCTGGACATTGAACTCTGGGAGCCCTCAGCCTGTGGAAGGCGTTCTCAGTCCTGAGACCAGCCGAGTCCCGGGAGGGTGAGGGGGGGAGGTGAGAGGCGGGCCCACGGAGCATCCTGGGGACAAAGAGACCGCCGATATCAGGTGCTGGGTCCTGTGAGAGCAGACAGTGGACTTGGATGTGTGGAGGCCACGGGGGCCCGAGAAGAGCGAGTTTGGGGTGGCGGTGGGTGGGGGGGTGCAGGCTTGAGGAAGAGGGTCTGGGAGACGCTGGGAGAGCAGGAACTGCCCAGGCCAGCGTCACTGTGGCAGTCGGCTCAGGCGGGAGTCTCGAATGAATGCTTCCGCCCCAGAGCGAGGGACTGCTGGGGGACAGCAGTGCCCAGAGTATCACCCCACGGATGACTTATTCATTACACAGAGGAAGGGGTGCTTTGCAAAGGACGGCAAGGTCCCCAAACGACCTGCCATCGTGGGTGCACAGAAGTCACACAGCTCTGTGTCCCCGCCCAGAGGCTCAGCCTGCCATGGCCGCGGTCCGCCAGACAAGTCCACCTGGAAAGGCTTTCTGCCAGACCACTGGCTTGGACACGTCAAAACGCTCAGTGTCACGGAACACCAAAAAAAGTATCGGTGCATTTATCCTTAAAGGAGTACCCAGACTCAGCCAAATGCCAAGTGCAAACCTTGACTGGCTTCTGAATGGGAAAAACACCGACTTGCACGGCTGGGAAAACGCAGGGGTGGCCTCTTGCTGGACTGGACACCGTGTGCGGGGAGCAGCGATGGCATTGGGTCATGTAGAACGTGCGCACTCCTGGGTGGCACCGGGATTTCTGCGCCAGGGGCAGGGGGGCCACGAGGGCCAGTGCAGCCAAATGGGGACAAGCAGGGAAGCAGGAAGGGCGTGCAGATGTCACCGTGTTAGTCCCTGATGTTCGTAGGTTTGCGATGTTTTAAAACATGGAGCTGGGAAGCAGAGATGAGAGGAGAGTCTGGGAGGTGGTGAGTGTGGAGGTCTGGTCAGGGAGCTTAGCTGCGCAGCAGCGGTCCCCCACCTTCCTGGCACCAGGGACCGGTTTCGTGGAAGACAATTTCCACGGACCAGGGGGAAGGAGGGGATGGTTTCGGGATGATTCAAGCGCGTTACGTTTGAGCTCACCTCCTGCTGTGCAGCCCAATTCCTAACAGGCCCGGACTGGTACCAGTCCATGGGCCGGGGGTGGGGGGTGTTGGGGACCCGGGAGGTTGGGGGCCCGTGCTGCAGAGGAAGGAGGGAGGTGGAGTGCAGCTGAGATCGGGGGGGACAGGTTGGTGTGGGATGGGAGGGGCAACCTGAGGATGGAGGGGAGTGCTGAGTCCCATCCCCACACCATGGCCTCAGGGGTGCGGATCTCAGGGGGAAGGTCGGCCTTGGGTTGGAGCCTGGCCAAGCCCCCCACAACCCGGGGCAGGTGGGCGGACGTGGTGGTGGGGGATCATGGACCCTCGGCCGCTGATGGCTTCTGTTTCCCTCGAAAAGTAGGAAGCAGACTCACGGGGAGAGTGTTCGGGGTGAGCCGTGGGAGGTTGGAGAAGATAGGAAAGTCACGTGTGGAGGTGGAGGGGAGCATGGGCCCGGGTGATGAGGTCAGTCGGGGACCACACCACCAGGTGGCTGCATGGGAACCCAGACACCGACACCTGCCCCCGATGCCTCCGTGCCCCCTTCCCACCTGACTCAGGAACCTGGGTGGGGTTGGCTGTGCCTCAGCCAGACAGGTCACGGAACCAAGGGCAGAGGCTCTGAGTGGCAGCGGGAGAGCCTTTCTGGTTGAAATAGTGTGCGAGCCAAACTGAAAGGCAGCCCCGAGGTTCGTTTTTGGTGCCCTTCCTGCCCACGCTCCAGGAAGAGGCCCTGGCAGCGTTGCCCTGTGGCCACTTACTGCGAAGGAGCAGGTCTGCCCCGGGCGCGGCATCGCTGGGCAGGGCTTTGCTCTTCCCTTCATCCCTCCGAAGGGACCCAGAGCAGTGCTTGCAAAGCGCTGTGGAGTGGATTACTGAGCACGGGGCCCCTGTGGGGGAAGGACGGTTGGACGTGGGGAGCAGCCCCTTGGGGGCCAGGCTGGGCTGGAGCGGGGCCCTGCCCAGCGCACCCCTGCTCTTCGCTGCACAGGTATGCCACCACGCAGATTGCCAGCAGCTGCACCGCCGGGGGCCCCTCAACCTCTGCGAGGCCTGTGACAGCAAGTTCCACAGCACCATGCACTATGACGGGCACGTCCGCTTCGACCTGCCCCCCCAAGGTGAGCACGGGTTGGGGAGCCCGGCCCGGCCCCTGGGGTCCCCAGGGTTGCTCCAGATCCCCTGTCTGGGGGCTCAGTGTCTCGGTAACTGTTGGAGCCGTGACGGGACCGTGAGAAGGACAAGAGCCGACTGTAAATGATGAGACACAAGTACGTTTCAGTCCCTTTTGTTCCGCAAGTTTTCTCACAAGAGAAAAGGCTGGGGATTGTGCCCCATCTCGGGGGCAGACCTGTTTCTCCCGGGTGCTGGGTCTGCACCTCCCACCGCTGCCCTGCCCCTGGACGGGGGCCAGCATGGAGAAGGTCCCTTTCTTCTCGTCCTCGGGCAGGGGACTTCTGGGTCAGTCTTCCAGCCAGGAGCAGAGGCGGTGGGGGTGGGGGTGGAGTGGGGGGGCAGGTCAGAGGAACTTGTAGCAGGAAACAAGAAACCCCTCCTGCTGCACAGGGACCTGGCCCAGGCCCGCTGCCAACTGGCTGTGCTGGGGTGCCAGCCCTCTGTCTCCTTTCTCAGCCGGTCGGAGGCACGAAGAGACTCTGTCCCTCTGCCAGGGCCTCCGGGGACTTTGGGTATGGTCACAGGGGTGGGGGAGGGTGGCCCAGGAGAAAGAACCTCATCCCGTCCGGCAACCATCCCAGAGGCCGGATCGTGTCCCTAGTTCACAGAAGGGTAAACAGAGGCTGCAGGTGGATCGGGAGCGGGGCATCACCTGCCGTGTCATCTCGGGCCCTCGTGTGGTTTTGAGTCGGGGGCATGGACGGAGGATAAGCAGTGACAAAGTCCCTCTCCTCACAGAACCAAAGGGCCCTCGCTAGCTCAGGGGGCACAGGGTCAGTAGCAGGCAGTGGCCCCTCTAGAGGTGGCCAGGCTGGAAGGCTGAGGAGGGGCCAGGGAGGGAGCAGGCATGACCCGGATGTCACTCTACTCCCAAGGCTCTGTCCTGGCGCGGAATGTGTCCACCCGGTCATGCCCCCCACGTACCAGCCCTGCGGTGGACTTGGAGGAGGAGGAGGAAAGCCCGATGGACAGCAAAGGGTAGGTGAGGGGTAGGTGGGCAGAGGAGACACCTGAGGGGGCCCAAGGTCAGAGATCCAGGCATCAGAGGCTTCAGAAGGGCTGACTGGAGACCCCTCCCTGTCCCTGGGGCTGCCGGCTTCCTGAAGGAGGCCACCTAGCCTGGGCCAGCATCCAGGGCTTCACCTGACCAGGTACCACTGGTGTGAGCCCTGTGTTGGCCACCAGAGGGCGCACAGCCCCTTCGTGGGCCCTGACCTGTCCGACTGCTCCTGAGTTCCCTCGTCACCTGGGGTGACTGAGGTGTGGGTAGCCAGCCACGGCCCACTCACAACACACCCTGGTAAGGGAGCTAGTGTGCCTCCAACCTCTGACCTCCCTGGCTTCCCTGCAGGGACCGGAAGAGCACAGGCCTGAAACTCTCCAAGAAGAAAGCCAGGAGGAGACACACAGACGTAAGGAGCCCAGGGCTGGCAGAAGGGCCGGACAGCCTCCGCCTCTCCCAGGCCCTTTCCTTCCCACCCCCGAGGCTGGGCCTGCCTGCTCTGAGCTCCAAGGTCGGGGGTGGGGCCCAGTGTGTCTCTGCCTCGCCATCCTGCCCTACAGCCCAGCACGGCCCACCTTAGCCAGGGAGGGGACACTCCAGAAGCTCCTCCCTCAGGCTGGAGGGACACTGGCGGCCTGCCTGGGGCAGGGCAGGGCCGGGCTGGCGAGACTCCGTGCTCCCTCCCCTGCCTGGGTTCCCATTCTGGACCCTAGGGTGGGAGACAGGCGCAGAAGCTGAGACCCATGTCCTCTCAGGACCCAAGCAAGGAGTGCTTCACCCTGAAGTTCGACCTGAATGTGGACATCGAGATGGAGATCGTGCCGGCCGTGAAGAAGAAGTCACTGGGGTAGGCTCGGTGGGCCGGCTGTGGGAGTGGGCTGTGGGTGGGTCCAGCCCCTGCAGAGAGGAGTGTGTGAGTCCCACCCCCCCACCGCTGCCCCCCGTGGGCAGACCTCGTGGTGTGAATGCCATCGTGAGGGCACAGGTGACAGGGCCTCTGTGCCCTGTCTGCGTGGCCCAGTCCCTGGGTGTGGACTGGCCTGTGACAGTGTCTTCCCGAGTGTGTGATAGGAATGTGTGTAAGCACACGCAGGACACGGGGTGTGTGTGTGTGTGTGTGTGACCCTGTGGGTGGAGCTGGGGCTGTGGCTAGGGTGGGGGTTTGTGTGACTGACCCTAACAGACACAGCCCCCGTCCTGGGTCAGGGAGGTGCTGCTGCCCATATTCGAAAGGAAGGGCATCGCGCTGGGCAAAGCGGACATCTACCTGGACCAGTCCAACACACCCCTGTCCCTGACCTTCGAGGCCTACAGGTTCGGGGGACACTACCTGCGGGTCAAAGGTGAGCAGCGGGCTGGGTGGGAGAGTGGCTGGGGCCTGGCTGGGCCTCCTGGAGATGAGTGCTTCTCCCAGGGCTCAGGTTCCCGTTGGCCATGGCCTTGAGCAAGCTCATTACCATACAGGTGTCTCTCCTGGGTGGTGGTGGGAGGTGGCCAGGGCCAGGGCTGGCGGGGTGGAGTTTCAGGGGAGGGCAGCTAGGCCTTGGTGTGGATCCTTGAGGGAGAGAGGACCGGGCCCCCTCCCCCACCGGACCTGGATGCTGAGGACCTGTCCTTGCCCCTAATGCTGCCCCAGCCAAGCCGGGGGACGAGGGGAAGGTGGAGCAGGGAGTGAAGGACTCCAAGTCCCTGAGTCTGCCGATCCTGCGGCCAGCGGGGGCCGGGCCCCCGGCCCTGGAGCGCGTGGACCCGCAGAGCCGCCGGGAGAGCCTGGACATCCTGGTGAGGAGGAGGGGCGCGTCAGCGCCGGGGGTCAGCTGGGCCCCTCGTTGCTCCCTCTTGGGGCTTTAATATCCCATTCTGGAAAGTGGGGCTGGCTCTGAGAGCAGGGCCCTTGCTGGACCTAGGGCGGTGGGTCTGTCTCCGAGAGTCGGCCGGTGCCCAGAGAGCGTGCGTGTGTGTGTCCAAGCAGAGGCTGTGTGGGAGCCGACTTCCTGTGTCACTGGCTGTGTGTGAGCGTGTGTTGTGGGTCCCTTTGGAGCTGTGCTTTTAAGCACATCGGAGTGTGTGTGTGTGAGAGACTGTCTTTCTCCCCACATGCTCCGGGCTTGGGGCTGCATGGGGCCGTGGGGGCCAGAGTGGGCCTGGCCTTGACTGCCCCTCCCTGGCCAGGCCCCTGGCCGCCGCCGGAAGAACATGTCGGAGTTCCTGGGGGAGGCGAGCATCCCTGGGCAGGAGCCCCCCACGCCTTCCAGCTGCTCGCTGCCCAGCGGCAGCAGCAGTGGCGGCAACGACAGCTGGAAGCACCGGGCCGCCAGCCGCTTCAGCGGCTTCTTCAGCTATAGCCCCAGCGCCAGCACCTTCGGCCGGGTATGTGGTCCCACGGGCCCTGGGTCGGGACAGCGGGCTGGCCCTGACCCCTGACCCTGACCCTCGTCTCCTTCCAGGAGGTGGACAAGATGGAGCAGTTGGAGAGCAAGCTGCACACCTATGGCCTCTTTGGGCTGCCCAGGCTGCCCCGGAGGCTGCGATTTGACCACGACTCGTGGGAGGAGGAGGGGGATGAGGACGAGGATGAGGATGAGCCCGGCCTGCGGCTGGAGGACAGCTGGCGGGAGCTCATTGACGGACATGAGGTGGGTGCCACCACAGCCCTCCTCCTCCCTCTCCTGGGGAGAGAGGGACATTATCCCCCTACGTGGTGGGGCCCTTCTGAGGACCCGGTGACAGGATGCTCCACAGGACAGCCCTGTCAGGCTGCTGTCATCGTTAACCCACTCTGGGGAAACTGAGGCAAGGTGAAACCGCAGCGTGTCATTTAGATGTCCTAGTGGCAGAGGAGGGCCCAGAAGTCGGGGACCTCCATGTCTGCCCTGGCGGAAGGAAGTTCCATGCGAGGTTGCTCACCCTTCCCCTCCCTGGCTGTGCCTGCACACTCCGGCTCCTGGCCAACCCCTGCCCTTCCCGCAGAAGCTGACCCGGAGGCAGTGCCACCAGCAGGAGGCAGTGTGGGAGCTCCTACACACCGAGGCCTCCTACATTAAGAAACTGCGGGTGATCACTAACGTGAGTATGGGCGGCAGGGCCCAGAGCCACCCCATCTGCCTCCCCGGCCTCCTCTGGGCGCCCTCGGGGCAGTGTGGACCTTTTTAGAAGGATCAGGTGCCAGGCCACAAAGGGGAAGGGAAGCCAGAGGAGGGCTGCGCCCTGGGCAGGAGGTGGTTCCCTCAGCGGGGCCCTCGGGAGGGGGCTTCCGGGAGGCTTGGTGGGTGGAGCTGAGTTAACACAGGCCTCATTCTTTGACTCACTCATTCAACGGGTGTTCCTGAACACCTGCAGGGTGCAGGTGCCCAGCAGCCCACACCCTGGACATGGAGACAGTGTGGGCAGGCGCTGGGGAGTGTGTATGTAGGGACTTTGACCTGGGGGGGCACCTGCCCTGGGCTTGGGGGTTCAAGGGAGGCACCCTCTGAGCTGAAACTCAGAGGCTGAGCCAGGCCAGAGGTGGAGGAGAGTGTCCCAGGCTGGGCTGCAAGCTTGGGTCCAGGTGAGGCCTGGGCCAGGTGACCCTGTATGTGGTGGGCCGTGAGGGTTTTTCTCAAAGGGTGAACCCTCTCTGTCCCAGGGTGCCAGGGCCAGTGTGAGGGCCTCCTGCGAGGGTTAAGGGGGGAGGGGAGCCTAAGAATCTGAGCCCAGCGTCAGGACTGGGACCACCTCCCTAAGCTGCAGCGCCCCCTACCCCCACAGCTGTTCCTGTGCTGCCTCCTGAACCTGCAAGAGTCGGGGCTGCTGTGTGAGGTGCGGCTGGGCCTGGGGGCGGGGAGGGTACCAGGAGGAGTGGACCTGGGCGGGTTGGGCAGGAGGGTCGGGGATTAGGGGAGGGGCTTAAGTAAGGGCGGAGACCGGAAGAGGGCAGGACCAACAGGTGGAGTGGGCCTGGGGCAGAGCCTGGCTTCAGGGATCAAGGAAAAGGTGTGGGGTTGAACGGGTGGGACGTACAGGGGCGGGGCTAGCGGGTATGGCGAGGGGCGGGACCGAGCGCTCCTCCTGGCCCCCAGGTGGATGCGGAGCGGCTGTTCAGCAACATCCCTGAGATTGCGCGCCTGCACCGCAGTTTGTGGGGCAGTGTGATGGCGCCGATGCTGGAGAAGGCGCGGCGCACGCGGGCGCTGCTGCAGCCCGGGGACTTCCTCAAAGGTTTCAAGATGGTATGGCCAGGGCCAGGCACAGGCAGGGGTGACACGGGGGCAGGGCTGGGGGGCCGATCGCATCTGCCTGACACCCCATCCTCCCTTGGACCAGTGGCCCCGAACGACCCCTAGCGGTCAGAGGCAAGGAGTTCTGAGTCGGTCACGCGGGTTTACCCCCGCTGGCCATCTACCCTTGCTACCTGGCCGAGGGTGGTCCCTCTTGCCAAGGCTCAGTTTCTTCATAGAGAAAACAGAGATCATAAGCTTGCCACCTGCTGCGGTAGTCGTGAAAGTGCAGTCAGAAAGAGCTTGAGCAGGGCCCAGCCCTCAGGGAGCGCCAGGTAACCGGTGTTTATTCCTCCCTGCGCCAGTTCGGCTCCCACTTCAA
This sequence comes from Micronycteris hirsuta, assembly GCA_004026765.1. Taxonomy (NCBI): domain Eukaryota; kingdom Metazoa; phylum Chordata; class Mammalia; order Chiroptera; family Phyllostomidae; genus Micronycteris; species Micronycteris hirsuta. The sequence continues at coordinate 70,342 of PVJI01004532.1, read as the reverse complement.
GCCCTACATCCGGTACTGCATGGAGGAAGAAGGCTGCATGGAGTACATGCGTGGCCTGCTGCGTGACAACGACCTCTTCCGGGCCTATGTCACGGTGAGGGCGGGGGAGCGGGCTGATGGGCAGGGGTGCAGGACCCTGTGCCCACCTTGGCTGCAGGTGCGATAGCACCTGCGGTGGGCGTGGCCTGCCCTGAGCCCCACCCCTGCCGCTCCTGCTGCCACAGTGGGCCGAGAAGCATCAGCAGTGCCAGCGGCTGAAGCTGAGCGACATGTTAGCCAAGCCCCACCAGCGGCTCACCAAGTACCCGCTGTTGCTCAAGTCAGTGCTGAGGAAGACCGAGGAGCCCCGAGCCAAGGAGGCCGTCGTCACCATGGTAACCAGGGCGTCAGGCAGGGCTCCCTCTGCGGCTCGCGGCCCCTCTTTGGCACTGGGCCTGAACCAGCCATCTTGCGCCCCCCAGATCAGCTCTGTGGAGCGCTTCATCCACCAAGTGAACACATGCATGCGACAGAGACAAGAGCGGCAGCGGCTGGCAGCCGTGGTGAGCCGCATCGACGCCTACGAGGTGGTAGAGGGCAGCAATGACGAGGTGGACAAGGTGGGCAGCCTGATCCTGCTCGGAGGGAGGGCAGGCCAGACTGGTAGGCAGGGACTATAGGGGCTGTACTGGAGTCTCGCGTGAGGACTCCTAGCTGAATGGAAGGTCAGCCCCTGACCTCTCCCACGCCTCCGTTCCCAACCTCCCGCCCCCCAGCTCCTGAAGGAGTTTCTGCACCTGGACCTGACAGCGCCCATCCCTGGTGCCTCCCCCGAGGAGACCCGTCAGCTGCTGTTGGAGGGGAGCCTGAGGATGAAGGAGGGGAAGGACAGCAAGGTGACTCTGGCCTCACCCATTCGTGCCCCGCAGGTTTGGACCACCCTTTCCAGGGCTCCTCCTGGATGTGGTCAGTGGTGCTCCACTGCCCAGCCAGTGGGGGGCGCGATTTTAGAACTAGTGACCTTGGGTTTCTGTGAGAGATAATTACCTGCCTGCAGTTTACCCTTTTTCCCCCTCTATTCTGGAATGCAAAGCTCTTTTTAATTAAAGTATAGTTAACATGTAGCATGATATTAAAGGTGTGTAACATAGTGAGGCCTCGTATTTACACACTTTACAGTGATCACCACAAAAGGCCTGCCATACAAAGTTACTGTGACGGCACTGAGTGTGCTCCCCGTGCCGCACTTCCCGTGCCTGCGACTTATTTATGTCACGCCTGTGATTTGTGCCTCTTGCGCCCCTCGCCTGTTTGCCCATACCCCCACCGCCCAGCTCTGGGGCCACCGTCAGGTTTTCTGTATCTGTGAGTCCGTTTGCTTTGTTTGTTCATTTAGTTGTTCCGATTCCATGCATATGGGAAATGCTACAGCATTTGTGTCTGACTTATTTCACGTAGCATAATATACTCTAGGTCCATCCATGTTGTCACAAGTGGCAAGATCTCATTCTTTTTTTTTTTCTTTTTAGGTTTTATTTATTTATTTTTCAAGAGACGGGAAGGGAGGGAGAAAGAGAGGGAGAGAAACATCATTGTGTAGTTGCCTCTCGCATGTCCTTTCCTGGGGACCTGGCCCGCAACCCAGGCACGTGCCCCGACTGGGAGTCGAACCGGCAACCCTTTGTTCACAGGCCTGTGCTCAATCCACTGAGCCACACCAGCCAGGGCAGATTTCATTCTTTTCGTGGCTGAGTAATCACTGCAGTGCGTGTGTGTGCACAATGCGGGCACATCCGCACACACATGTGTATCCACTTCTTTTTCATCCAGTCATCTACTGAGAAGCGCCTAGGTGGCTTCCACGTCCCGGCTGCTGTGAATGACGCTGCAGCGAACGTGCGCTGCGTGTGTGCGTGCTTTTAAACGGGCGCTGCGTTTCTTCAGGTGCAGGCCCGGAGTGGGATTGCTGGTCCTTCTCTGTCTGCTGTTAGAGCCTTTGTTTTAAAGTCTGTTCCGTCTGATAGGAGTATTGCTGCCCCAGCTGCCTTCTCCGCTGTCATTGCTGTTTTCGTGAGGCACCCTTTCCTTTCCTTTCGGTCCGTGTGTGTCGATCTGGAGTCTCACGTAGGCAGCGAGCGTGCGGGTCTCGTGTTTTCAGCCGTTCGGTCACCCTGGGTTTTCAATGCTGAGTCAATGCACATGGAAAGTAATTATTGAGAGGTGTGTATTTATTGCCATTTTAACTGTTTCCATTCCATACAGTATTCATAAGTGGTTGGTCTGCTACCTCTACTATATGCTCGCCTCTACTAGTGAGATTTTCTTTTTTTATGTTTTCTTATTTCTAGTTTTGGCCTTTTCTTTTCTATGACCTTTCTTGTAATGCCGGTGTAGCAGAGATGAACTCCTTTAGCTTCTGCTTGTCAGGGGAAACCTCACTCTCCCTTTCAATTCTGAATGACACGCTTGCTGAGTGTTTTCGGTTGTTGCGTGGGACGTATCATGCCCTTCCTTTTTGGCCCGGCCTGCAGTCTGCTCTTTAAACACACAGCCAGAGGGTCACAGGCTGTGGGCTGTCTGTCCTACTGTCCTGCCTACTCGGTGCCTTGTGGGTTCCTGGTGGGAGGGAGGAGGCACCTGCCCTGAGTCGCCAGGGACAGCCCAGACCCCCTCTCCCGCCCCCGCTCCTGAGCTGTTAACCCTTGAGGTACTGTGTAACCCAGAGCCTGCGAGTCATGATTTTAAAATTACCTCCCTTTTCCTCTTTCATGTCATGTTTTAATTGAAATAAGTCACAGGTATATAGCTTGATGAAAGAAAACGATCTTGCTTTGCATTTTAATTTTGCTCTCAGGTCCGTGCGGGAGGGCAGGGAGGTGTTTGACAAAGTCTGAGTACCCCCTGGAGAGGGCGTTGCAGCAGACAGGCTGAGATCCCACCTGAAGCCCCACGACCCTGGCCCTGACCCCTGGCATCTCCTTTTCCTTCTCCCCCGACTCAGATGGATGTGTACTGCTTCCTCTTCACGGACCTGCTCTTGGTGACCAAGGCAGTGAAGAAGGCTGAGAGGACCAAGGTCATCAGGCCACCGCTGCTGGTGGACAAGATTGTGTGCCGGGAGCTGCGGGACCCTGGTGAGGAGCCCAAGGCCCTGCCCCTGGGCCAGGGCTGTGATGGGCAGGGCCCGTGGTCTCTGCTGACGCTGAGCCCTTCCTAACCAGGCTCCTTCCTCCTCATCTACGTGAACGAGTTCCACAGCGCTGTGGGGGCCTACACGTTCCAGGCCAGCGGGCAGACTCTGTGCCGGGGCTGGGTGGACTCCATTTACAACGCCCAGGTGAGGGCAGAACGGTGTGCGGGCGGGCGGGGCAGCCTGGGGGCTGCCGCTCACAGCCCGTTGTGCCCCTCTGCACCTCCGCCGCCACCTGCAGAACCAGCTGCAGCAGCTGCGAGCGCAGGAGCACCCGGGCAGCCAGCAGCGCCTGCAGCGTCTGGAAGAGGAGGAGGATGACGAGGAGGAGGATGAGGAAGAGGATGAAGAGGACGGGGAAGGTGGGGACAGCAGCACTTCGGCCGCCAGCTCCCCCACCATCCTGCGTAAAAGCAGCAACAGCCTGGACTCCCAGCACTGGTGCGCTTGCCCGGGACCACCCAGCGGGCCGGGCAGGGGTGGCCTAGCTCAGACCCCTTCGTCTGAACGGCTTCCTGTTGTGAGCCCCATGGGCGGGGGTTGGGGGGGGCGCGGTCTGTCTTCCACCAGCGTCCAGCCAGGGCCAGCAAACCATTTTCAACTTGACCACCAACTCTGATTCACTAGTAGCTGCCTGGAGCTGACCTCTTAGGCTGTACCCAGCAGGAAAGGGCTCTGTGGTGACAGACGTCATCACTGGTGTCTGTTGTGGGGGCATACGCCCCATGTTTGCCATCTCTGGGCCTCGGGGCCGGGAGGACGAAGGCGGAAGACCCGTGCATTGCCCAGCACAGGGCTGGAGCAGGCTGGCGAGGTTTGTTCTGTCTGTGCTCACTCTCTCCGCCCCCCACCTCCCCACCTCGACCCCGCAGTGCCTCGGACGGCTCCACGGAGACCCTGGCCATGGTGGTGGTGGAGCCTGGGGAGACGCTGTCCTCTCCCGAGTTCGAGCGTGGCCCCTTCAGCTCCCAGTCGGATGAGACGTCTCTCAGTACCTCTGCCTCGTCGGTCACGCCGACCAGCGAGCTGCTGCCCCTGGGCCCCGGGGACAGCCGCTCCTGCTCCATCGACTCTGCCTATGGCACCCTGTCCCCCAGCTCCTTGCGAGACTTTGTGACCCCAGCCCCCGTGGTGGAGCCAGCTCCCCAGCTCCCAGAGTCTCCACAAGTCCCTTCCCCCTCCCCCTCCCCCCGCCTCCGCCGCCGCACCCCTGTCCAGCTGCTGCCCCATCTGCCCCACCTGCTCAAGTCCAAATCTGAGGCCAGCCTCCTCCACCTGCTGTCAATGGCGACCACACGTGGAGCGCCCCCCACCCCCAGCCGCAGCCTGTCGGAACTCTGCTTGGCCACCGCAGCCACTGGCACTAGGACTCAGGGCTCCCCGCGGGGGGCCGGGCCCAGCTGGAGTTACCGGGGCGCACCAAGCCCTGGCAGTGGCTCTCAGCCATCGGAGGTGGAGGACAGAACCCCCTACCTGTCTGGGGAGCCTGAAGGACACGCGGGGAGGAGCAGAGACCTGCCCTCAGGGGCCTCACCCAGGGCCCAGCCCGAGCCCCACCCAGGGATCTCTGCCCAGCACAGGAAGCTGACGCTGGCCCAGCTCTACCGAATCAGGACCACCTTGCTGCTTAACTCCACGCTCACTGCCTCGTGAGTGGCCTGACAGAGGGGCGAGACAGAGGTCAGGTGCCCCAGTGTGCTGGCACAGGGGTCACTGCACCCCGGGAGTGGGCGGGGGCACGGTTGTGGCTGGGAGCAGATGGCATCTAGGGATGTGGGTGGAGGAAGGGCCCTGAGGCCTGCCTACCCTCAGGGTGAGGATGTCCTCGGAGAGCAGTGGTGAGGGGGTCTGAGAATTCCAGTGGGTGGCGAGGGTGGCCAGAGTCCCTGTGAGTGGCATCAGCCAAGGAAGGACTGTCTCCCCCCACCCCTACAGGGAGGTCTGAGCAGAGGGAGACCCCTGAGGGTGCCTCTGGACCACGGGACAGCAGACAGCATGCCTCCTGGGGCGTGCCGGCCCCTGTCCCAGCTGCTGCCTTGTGCACTCACAAGCGGAGTGCTGGGTGGGACCCCCACTGCCGTCCTGGGCTGATCTGCACTTTGCCAGATGGGAAGGAAACAGAGGAGGGTCCAGCAGAGTCCCAGGCCCAGCTGCAGTGCCCCTCAGGCCCACCCCCCACAGTCACCAACTTCACTAACCCGCTCCCCTGCCCCCGCCCTCGATTCCATGTCCGCTGCTCCCCAAAGTCACCAGCTCCGATCCACTGGGCTGGTCTCCCAGGCCGCCCCCTCCACCCCCATCTGGCCCCACATGGGGCATTTACCTCTCTTGCCCCCCTCTCTCCTTCCCGAACGGTTCCGCTGTCCACCCCAGGCTTGGGCTGGGCTCTGTGTAAAGTTGCGTATTTATTGAGCTTTTCATTCTTTTATAAAGACTTGTATATACTCCACTGAGAAGAGTCCTTTGCTTTTGGAACCTGCCCCTTCCAGGACGCAGGTGCACTGAGCTCCTGCCTCCTCCCTCTGCAGGGGGCACCACTGGAGGAGACCGTGGGAAGTAGTGAATTAAGGGGCAGAGGTCACCAGACCAACACCCCAAGGTCAGCCCTGTCCCCTGCCACAGCCACGAGGCCCACCATAGGAGCCCCACTTGGCACCTACCCCTGGAGACCCTGCCCTGGGTGGCCCATGAGCTCATGCTGGGTGGGCGGCCTGTGTCAGGCTTGCTGGGACTCCCCTAGAACTCCCCTCCAGGGGACGGCCCTGGCCCACACCCACACAGGACCTGGGCACGGTGGGCCTCCCAGCGGGGTCTGAGACCCAGCTGAAGGAAATCACCACAGTGGGGTGGCCTCCGGGTTGGGGTAAGAAGAACCCAGGCATTGTGATCCAGAGGCAGCCCTGCCCTGTGTGCACCTTGCTGCCCTCCGGCCACCTCAAGTGAGCCCCTGTGTGCCGGGGGGTGGGCCCCCGGGCTCCACTTCTATGGCCCCTCAGGCCCTGCCCTGAGCCCCACCTCTGAGGCAGGTTCACTGGGGTGGTGGGGGTGGGCCTTCCTTGTGGCGCCGGGCGGAACCTCAGCGGGCAGGGCGGGCAGAGCGGGGAAGCCCCTGCTGCCCCAGCCACCGGAGGGCACAGAGTGGCGCTGGGGCCATGGAGCAGCAGCTTGGGGGCTGTGCTGCGGTGTTGGCTGTGGTGAGTGGGGACTCCAGGGGGTGGGGGGCAGCCTCAAACCTCCTCTGGGCCTGGGTGGGTCCGCGCAGGCACAGAAGGGGTCCCCGTGAGTATCTGAATCTTTGCTCCCAGGCTGGCTGGAGACTGGGCAGCACCCCTCCCCCCTTCCGACCTAGTTAGAGGCTCAGCCGGGGCGGGCCCTTCTGCCGAGAGGAAACATCCTCCCAGGGGCCCGAGGGGTCCGGAGGCCCCAGGCAGAGAAAGATCAGAGTCCCTCACGGTCTTCAAAGGAGCCCCGGCGCTGGGGGGCTGGGGGGCAGGCCGCTGGAGAGGAACGTGTGAGGGGAGCTGAGGGAGCCCTCCCCTCCACTTCTCCAAAGCCTAGCCTGGGCATGGGGGGAAGGAAGGGAGTCTCCCCCAACCCCAACCCACAGGCACCCCTTTTGCTCAAGGACCTGGTAAGTGCGCTGCTCTGAGGGCAAATCCTGGGGCACCTGAAGTTGGGGAAACTGGGCAGGGAGAGCCCCGCATGGGGAAACCACCCTGGAGCCAGCAGCACCTGTCCCCCAGGCCCTCCTGCTGCTGGGCGCCCGGGGCCAGGGCAGCACCCCTGACCCCAGCTGCGGCTGTGCCCGCGACCCCCAGAAGAGGAACGCTGTACTCTGTTGCAGGGGCTGCCCTGCAGGTGAGTGACTGAAGGGGTGGGAGGGGTGTGGGGGGGAGAAGTGAGGGCAGACCGGAAGGGGGGCGGCAGGCAGGCCAGGGATGGGGTGAGGGGCTGGGAGAGCAGTAGGGAGCCACAGGGAGGAAGGGGAGGCTTTGACTCCACCCCTGGTCTGGGTTCCACAGGCCAGTACCTGGCAGCACGCTGCACAAAGCCTTGTGGCAATGCCACCTGCCTCCCGTGCCCCCGGGGCACCTTCCTGGCCAGGGAGAACCACCATGAGACCAGCTGTGCCCGCTGCCAGACCTGCGATGAGCAATGTGAGGGGCTGCCTAGTGTTGCGAGGGGTTCTCCTGAGGACGGGCAAGGCCACGCTCTTTCTGAAGGAAGTGCCTGGCTTGGGTCCCCGTGGGGTGTGAGGCCCCTCCGCCTTGGTCCTGCCTCAGGGGGCCTCTGCCCTTTCTTCCTGGTGACCTCCCTGTCCTCGTGTGCACTTCAGCCTCTGGTCTGCAGTGGTTCTCTGCTTCTCTTCCCTTTGGGGTTGCCCTCTCTTTGGTCTATCCCTGTCTCTGTCCTTCCAGGGGTCTGTCGCACCTCTCCGTGGGGGACTCTGCCCCTAACTGCCTCTGTTCTCCCTGTCTCCCTGCACTGCCCCCCAGTCTCCCAGGTGGCTCTGAGGAACTGCTCGGCAGTGGCAGACACCAGCTGTGGCTGCAGGCCGGGCTGGGTCAAGGAGTGCTTGGTCGCACACTGCACCAGCAACCCGATCTTCCAGTGCCACTCGTGCCTGGACTGCGGGGCCCTGCACCGCCACACGTGGGTGCCCTGTGAGTACCCCCAATACGGGCTATTGACCCCCACCCCATCCCTGCCGCCCTCTCTCCCGCCTGACCCACACCATCTCTTGGACTGCAGGTTCCAGCACAAAATGTGGGACCTGTCTGCCCAGCTTCTACGAATATGGCAACAGCTGTGTGTCCTGTCCCACGTAACTTCCTGGCTGCCCTGGGCAGGGGGAAGGGGAGCTGGGAGCTGGGAGCGGGGCGGGGGCCCAAGGGCAGGGAGGGGGGAGCTTGGCTCTACCGCGGGTGGGCCCCACATCAGTCAAACAGGTAAAGAGAAATCTGGATTCAGCTACACCAGATCAGTAAGGGTTCCTTTAGCAATCCTTACAGCTGCACATTACGATTTGTCACCTACAGAGGGAGTTGCATTGATGTAGTTTCAAAACTTGGGCTGAGATTCAGGAGCTGCCACCTGTTTGTTCCCTGGAGGGTCTTGGACGAGTTACTTCACCACCCCGATACGTGGCTTCCCCGTCTGCACGTGGGGATGTTAGCAGGTCCACCCCAGAGCATGTGCCATTTCCAGAAACGGGCCCAGGTGCTGGGGATACAACAGGGAATGGAACAGGCAAGTCCTGTTCCGTAGGGAATGGGCATTCTAGTGACCCTCGGTCTGGTCTCGAAGCTCGATCAATCGTGGCTGTTGACATTGTTACTGGGGACACACGTGACATTTCAGCAGCACTTCAGGAGCATTCGTGGGCAGTCATGGAGAGCTCCTCCTGTGTTGGAGGCCTTCACCCCCAGCCCCACCCCTCCCCGTGCAGGAGCGCCCCCTGGAGCTGTCCTGGGCCCTGTGCGGCAGTCTGTGGCTGGAGGCAAAGTAGGTGGTGTGCTGGGAACGCAGTGGGAGGGCTGGGCTGGGCCAAGGGGAGGTTGGGGGAGGCTACTGCCCGCCACCAACCAGCTGGTCTCTCAGTGTTCTGGGTCCAGGTGTTCCTGGCAGGCCTGGTGGTCCCACTCCTGCTCGGTGCCACCCTGATCTACACGTACCGCCGCTGCCAGCCCTGCAAGTCGATGGTTCCCGGTAAGTGCATCTGTGCACACTCATGCACACAGTTGTGTGCGCACACACACGCCTAGGAACCTCTGGTCAGGATGGGTTAGCCCAGACTCAGCCCTGATGCAGAGGGGGAAAACCGAGGGAGTTTTGGGGGGTGTGTGCAGAGGAACCCGAGAAACTGGACCAGCACCCAGGTCCAGGAGCCCTGCCTGGGTGCTGGTTAGACTTTCTTGTCTCTCTCAGCAGATGGCGCTGGGATGGAGGCCCTGACCCCCCTCCGGGTAAGAATCTCAGGAATGTTCTGGAAGATGGTGAGCAAGCACCCAGGCCTCCACCTTCTGGAGCTGAGAGGTTGGGCCTTATTATAACTCGTGGTCCCCGGTGCGTGGCACAGTTGCTGGCATGGAGTCGCCCTAAGAAAGCTGTGTGCCAAGTTATCCGTGCAGGAGCGCAGCCCAGTGCCTGTCCTCAGGCGGCTCTCTGTCTATGGGACCCACAGGCGCACAGGGGCTAACAGTTGAGTGGGACGAGGGCCACCGTGGCCAGGGCAGGGGCAGGGCACTCCAGGCAGAGGGTATAGCTCTTCCATGGGGCCAAGTGAGGGAGCATGGCCTACCCAGGGTAGGCTGCACTGGGGAGGGGGGCAGGTTGCTGGCCACAGACTCCAGCGGAGGGGTCTTACTAGGTAAGCAGGGCTGATCTAGGGGCCCTCTTGTCTTCCAGGCCACCCACCTCTCACCCTCAGACAGAGCCCACGCCCTTCTGGCACCACCCAGCGGCAGTGAGAAGGTATGCTCCGTCCAATTGGAAGGCGACAGCTGGACCTCTGGCCCCCTCCACACCCAGAAAGCGCCCTGCCCCGAGCTGCCAGCTGCGTGGTCCCGGGACCAGATGCTCAGCAGAGCTCTCGGTAAGCGACTTCAGTGGCCTGAGGCCTTAACACCAAGGTGAAGACCAAAATGATAAGCTGTGGTTTCCTGAGGCACCACTTGCCTACTTCCCAGCCACTAGCTAACTACCTTGGTGGCTCTCCCTGCCCCGTGGTCGTGGCCGCAGACCGCGTTTCCCACTGGCTCTCTGGTCTGTCCCCAGGCCTGCCGCCGCCGCCGCCGCCGCCGCCGCCGCCGCCGCCGCCGAGCTCGCCAGTGCCCCCTGCAGGCTCGGCGGCCACCACGCTCCAGCTGGGCCCGCAGCTCTACGACGTGATGGACGCGGTGCCAGCCCGGCGCTGGAAGGAGTTCGTGCGCACGCTGGGGTTGCGCGAGGCCGAGATCGAGGCCGTGGAGGTGGAGGTTGGCCGCTTCCGCGACCAGCAGTACGAGATGCTGAAGCGCTGGCGCCAGCAGCAGCCCGCGGGCTTGGGCGCCATCTACGCAGCCCTGGAGCGCATGGGGCTAGATGGCTGCGCTGAGGACCTGCGCAGCCGCCTCCAGCTCGGCCCGTGAGGCGGGGCCCACCTGCCAACCGGGGCCTCTGGTGGCCCTTGGCGAAGCCCTAAGTACCGTTACTTATGCGTGTAGACATTTTATGTCACTTATTATGTATGCCTCTGGCACGGCCCTGCGTAGCAGCGCCAGCCGGCCTTACTGCGCCGCGCCCCCCCTGGGTTCTGGTTAAGGCAAAGCAGCATCGATGAACATGGACAGGGGAGGGTCAAGAGATTGCTCAGCTGTTCCTCGGCCTGAGTCTGGCTGAGGCCGTGGTATTAAATCTATGAAAAAAACCTGCTGCTTGGTGTTTCCACGGGGCTGGGGAATTAAGTGGCCCAGGCTTGGTTTCCTGGGGAGCGTCGAAAGGGCCGGAAGTCTTGCCACCCAGGGTCTGAGACCCACGGGGGGGACCAGAGTGGCTCTGCGCCAAGCCTGCCCCTCCGGCTTCGCTGGGGTGCAGTTACCCCGAGAGGGAGAGGGAGACAAGTCCGCGACTACGGGCGGGCGCCAATGAACGCGAGGGAGCCCCAGGCGTCTGAGAGAGCTTTAATGGGGGTGCGAGACGGCGGGGACGCGGGGACCTGGGGGGCAGCAGTCGGAGACAGGTTCGGGGCCCCTCATCCTCCATTGACTCTACCACTGCCGTGAAAGGGTCCTAGGAGTTCGGCCCGGCTGGGGCAGCGCACAGACTTCCTCATTGGAGGAAGGTGGGGCCCCGGGAGCTGCAACTCCGTCCTGACGGGCAGCTTTCACCGTTTCTGGTAAACAAATGACTGAGAGGAAACCCTCGGCGGGGATGGGAAATGCGGGCTGGGCGCATATCTAGGTCAGGGAGGGAGGAAAACCCCTTCCCCGAGTGCCGGAGCCTGCCTCCGCCCAGGATGCGCCAGCGGATGCGCCAGCGACGCGGTTCCGGGGTGCGGGGGAGGGGACTGCAGCCGGGTGCACGTCCCCCAGGAAAGCAAAGTCACCACCTGCGGGGCTGGGAAGAGCTCTGCACACGTTGACATTCAACGAACATGCAAATATATGTAAATAGGCATGCAAATAAGCAGCATCTTTTGCGTCAACGACTTGGGCACTTTTTTGGGTCGACTACAGCGGCTGCGGCGGTGGGCGCGTCCAGCGTCTTCCAGCGCTGGGGGTGCGAGGGCCCGAGTGGGGGTCAGGGAGGGGTTACAGCACCGGAGGGGAGGGTGGCGTGGCTCCCAGCCCTTCCGTCCGGTCGGGCAGGCTGGGGCGGGGGCTGCCTCCTCCCTCCCCCCCAGCTCGCGAGGATGTGGGCAGGAAAGCAGCATCTAGTACTTAGCGATGTCCCCTTTCTTCAGGATGATCTGTCGCTGCCAGGGCGCCAGCTTGGTCTCGTCGTAGCCCAGCGTCCGCAGCTTCTCCGATTGCTCTTTTTCCCGCTGCATCTCCTCCTGCTTCTGTCGCTCCTCCTCTTTACTAGACACGGGGTGGGGGCAGAACTACCGTCAAGGGCGGAGGGTGGGCCAGGTCCCGTGAGGGCTCACGGTGGCAAGGACCGGGTTACTGAGGGCAGGGACTGGATTGCTGAGGACAGAATGGTAGGCAGCGCAGGGCCACAAGTGCTAGGTGACTGGGGATGAGGGCTGGGTGAGGAGCGGGGTCATTGGCGCGCGCGTAGCCGCTGGGTGAGCAAGAAGCTGTGGCGGGGTTATCGCAGGCTGGGGGTGTTCCTGGAGACGGGCTGGGTCACGGCGTGGCAGAGGGTGAGGAGGGGTTGTTGTGAGGGCAGGGGATGGGATTTTGGGGGCTAGGACCTGAGTTATTGGGGCTTGGAGACCACGTGATTGGGAGACGGGCTGGGTAATTAGGGACATTTGTTAAAACGTGGGGGCTAGACAGGCCCTACTGCCAAGACACCTGGTGAGCGCACGTGGCTGCTGAGCAGTAAAAATTTCCAGATCCAGCCTTGGCTGGTGTGGCTCAGTGGACTGAGCACTAAAGGTTGCTGGTTTGATTCCCAGTCAGGGCACACGCCTGGGTTGTGGTCCGGGTCCCCAGCAGGGGACAAGTGAGAGAGGCAACCAATGTTTCTCTCCATCTCTTTCTCCTTCCCTTCCCCTCTCTCTAAAAAGTAAATAAAATATTTTTTTAAAAGAAATTTTACTCTGGATGGCGTAGCTCAGCGGATTAAGTGCGGGCTGTGAACCAAAGGGTTGCCAGTTCGATTCCCAGTCAGGGCACACGCCTGGGTTGTGGGCCAGGTCCCCAGTGGGGGCCACGTGAGAGGCAACCACACATTGATGTTTCTCTCTCTTTCTCCCTCCCTTCCCCTCTCTAAGAATAAATAAATAAAATCTTAAAAAAAAAAAGAATTTCAGAACTGAGATGTGTTGCAGGCAGGAGACGCCCTGGCTTGGAGTTAAAAGCGTGTGGAAGATCTCATTAATAATTTTATGTGATTATCTATTGAAATGTAGAACTTCAACTAAAGTTATAATTATTGAAATATATCATTGAATTTTTATAGACTGGGTTATATAAAATATACAATGAAAATCGAGTTCACCTGTACCTTTTTTCCACCTGGGCGACTATGAAGGTTAATATCCTGTATGCGACTCACATTATATTTCTGTCAAGCAGCCCTGGGCTACATTCCTGGGGGTGGCAACTAAGCCTGAGGGAAGCCGATCAGGTTATTGATAGTGATGCTGGGTTAACGGCAGAGCAGAAAGTCTAGGTTAATGGCAGATGGGGGCTGGGAGGCTGGGGCCATGGTCATTACTGTGTTAGAGGCAGACTCCAGGGGACGGGGGCTAAGCTGCTCTGGGAAGAGTGGTGGCATTATTGGGAGCAGAAAGGCTGTGCTACGGGGCTAAGGGACAAGGTGGGGCTGGGTGAAGGGGCGAAAAGACAAGCTGGTGGCTGGGTGGGGCGCGCAGGCAGGTGGGGCCCAGCCCCAAACTCACCGCTTCTGCTCCCTAGAAGGAGAGAGAGACATTAGTTGGTGCCGCCACCTCAGGGACATGATCAAGACACCCTGCCAGGCCCCACATCTTTTGGACCCCAACTCACCTCTCCTCTCCCAGCTTCTTCCGAAGGAGGTCCCGCCTCCAGGCCGGCATGCTGGCCAGCCGGGCCTCCTCCTCCTCCTCCTGAAAGGCAAGCACAGGGCTTCAGGGCCGGCCCGGGCCGAGGGTGGGGGCCAGAAGGGTGCACCCCAACCAGGGACCTGCAGGAGTCAGGGACAACAGGACACAGATGGGGCTGCAGGAAGGGCCCTTTCGACGCCCATCTATAGGGTGAATGGATGAAGGTGCCTGGCCACAACCCCCTTGGAGGCCTCCTGTCCCCTCTGCCCTTATAACTCAGGCCTGAGCCCTAGAGGTGGCACCGAGTGTAGGAGGGGAGCAGAGAATGAGGTTCCCCACAGGAGCAGGTGGACAGACGGCCCCAGGCCTGTGACCCACAATCTTTGGACAGACCCTGCCAGCTCGGAGAGACTCAGTCTGGCCCCACTTCCACTGTGAAGAGCCTCCCAGCCCACTCCTGGCCTGTTCCCAAAGGGAGCAGACCCCAACTCCACGGCTGTGGTAGGGGGCATCCAACAGAGGCAGCTTGGAGCAAAGAGTTTTATTACTTGCATGTTACAGAGAACACGTCACACGGAACACTGCACACGTGGCTCCCGTGACCGCAACCAAAGAGGTGGCTGTGAACTCCCGGAAAAATCCAGAGAGAGAAAGAGAGCCACACAGCCCCTTGGGGGACACACAGTCCCTCATTCAGAGGGGCTGCTTCTTCCTCCTGGCTCCACACGGAGCCAGCCAAGGCTGTAGGGCCAGCGGGAACGCCTGGTTCGCCCTGTGCCAAGCGAGGCCTATCCTGGCCAACTCCCCACACCCGGCCACGGTGGGACCTCAGAGGCCAAGGCAGCCTGGTCCTGGGCATTCTGGGTTTTCCAAAGCCACCTTCCAGGGCTCTTCCTGACCACTTCTGGCCTCCGGAGCACATCAGCCAGGCATCCAGGCCCGAGTTAAGATGCTTGAGGGTAAATTCCGAATCCTGCTGTTCAGACGTCGAAAAGCTCTGCCTCCTTCTCCTTCCAGAAGGAGAAGCTGCGGTCGATGTAGCGGCAGATGTCTTCATCGCTGAACTCGCCCATCCCGGACAGCAGCTCCAGGGGGTCCTCAGCAGGAGCTTCAGAACTAGGAGGGTCGGCCGGGGTCGGGGGAGGCGCGGCAGGCGGGGGTGGGGGCTGGGGCTGTGGCGCAGGGCAGGGGGCCTCCGGATGGCCGTCTGGCGAGTCCTCTGTCTGAGCTGGCGCAGCCTCTTGGGCCGGCTCCCTCTCTTCCTCCTCCTCTTCTTTCGCCTCTTCCTGCTCCTTCTCGGGCTCTTCCTGCTCTTTCTCAGCCTCTTCCTGCTCCTTCTCAGCCTCTTCCTGCTCCTTCTCAACCTCTTCCTCCCAAGTCGGCTTAGCCTCTGGGCTGTCTCCAAAGAACTGATGCTTGAGGTCCTCAAACCCGTCGCTCCAGCCACGCCGGCCGGCCTCCACCTCCTCAAGCACCACGCGGTGGAACTGGCGAATGAGCTCCCACGGGTGGCTTCCCAGCCGGTCGAACATCTCGTAGCACAGCAGGTGGCGGAACTTGCGCTCCTCGCGGCTCAGGCCCATCTCAAGCAGCTGGAAGTAGCCGAGCATGAAGAGGTCCAGCGTGAGGCTGTCATAGCTCGGCGGCGCGCCGCCGTCCAGGGGCGGCAGGAAGTGCTCCGGCCAGTACAGGCCGTGCGCCAGGCCCGGGCCGCAGGGCTGGCGTGCCGGCACCTGCCGCAGCAGGCTTCGCCAGTGGCCCAGCAGCTTGCCCACCACCTGCCGCTGCTTCAGAAGGCGCAGCAGCCGCTTGTCGGGGCCGTCCTCCGCCGGCGGCTGCGGGACCTCGGCGGCCTCCAGGGCCTCAGGGATGGGGTCGGCGCCAGCGGCCACCACGCGGGGCAGCAGTCTGCGCAGGCGCGTCTGGGCTTGGCGCCCGTGGCCGTGGAAGGTCCACTTGCGCCAGTGCTCCAGGAACAGGTAGACGATGCGCTCCTTGCGCATGTCGATGTAGTCCTGAACGCCGCGCAGCTCCGTGGGGAGCGGCGGCCTGCGGGCCAGCTGCTCGGGCTCAGGCAGCGCCGCCTGGCGGCCTGGCACCTCGGGCGCACCCAGGTAGGCCTGGGGCTCCTGCGCGGGCGGCAGGCTGTTGGCGGCGGCTGCGGCGCTCGGCTCGCCAGGGCCAGCTGCCATGTAGTCCTCCTCGAGAATGGGTTCCCGGTCCGGGACGCCGGGCGACAGAGAGTATTTGCGGCGCGGGCTGCGCGGGGGCGCGGAGCCCTGGGCGAGCAGCTCGTAGGTGGCGCGGAGGCGCTGCACCGACACGCCGCACTCGAGGATCTCGCGCGCCACGGCCTCGCGGCACCAGCTGAGCGCGTGTGAGCGTCCCAGGCAGAGCGGGCCCGGCCGCCAGGGAGCGTCGGGCAGCGGCGCCAGCGGCAGGCCCGTGTCGGCGGCCAGCAGATCCGCCAGGTGCGTGGGCCGGCCGCCCAGGGCAGCCAGCAGCGTGGCCATGTTCTTGAGCAACGTGGAGATCTTGCTGCACCAGGCGGGCAGGCTAGCGGCGCGGCCGTGCATGCGGCGCGGGTCAACCGTGAAGCGCGGCGCCGACAGAGCGGCGGAGATGGGAAGCAGCTGCTCCAGCTCCAGCTCCAGCTGCTTCAGGTGCGCCTCCAGCTTTTGCGCCTTGTGCAACACCTGCAGGTTCTCGATTTGCTGCTCGATGCGGAGGATGTCAGCCTCGGTCATGAGCTCTCCGAAGGGCCCGAGAATGCCGTTGTATTCGCGGGAATACCTCCAGCCCTCGCGGGGGTAGCAGCACGAGCTGGCGGATGTCAGCTAAGGCGGGGAAGACAAGAGAGGGGAGGGAGGCGGGTCTCCCTCTGGCCCGGCTCCCGCGGCGGCCGCCGGGGGGCGCCCTTTGCATGTCCCAGGTGGTGTAATGGCTCCGCGGGGCTGAGTTTGCTGGGACGAGCCGCGCCTGGCCGGCGGGCGATTACGCTGGGACGAGGCTTCAGCCCAGGCCGCCGCTCCGGGCGCTGGGCAGTGTCCACTTTGGTCGCCGGCGGGGACACAGTCGGTCGTTGGGCGCTGTTGCAGAGGCAAGGCGGGCAGACGGGGCTCCATGCCTGGCTTGGTTGCTCATTACACCACCGAAGAACATGCAAAAGGCATTGAAGCTGTGACGCACGGCGGCCCTCCCACCTCCTCCAAGGTCTGCGATTTTGAGGCCACATCCCAGAGAGGCCTCTCCTCGCCCCAGACTGAAGACCCCTTTTAATGCTCCCCTGTGGCCCAAGCCCTCACTGTCCACGACGTCAGCGTTTTAGTCCTAAAGGACAGACTCTTAAAAAAGGCGTGGCTTCCACTCCTATTCCCACCCCCTCTCAGCCCTGCAATAATAATACAATTTCTAGAGCTAGGCCTGCCAGGCTCTTCTTGCAGTCTCATTTGCCCCTCGCCTTCCTTCACCTCAAGGCTGCATCTTTATTTAGTTCCAGGCTTTTCCAGCCTGGGGTGGGGGCGGGGGCAGGGGGGCAGCTGTCCCCACCTCCCCACAGCCCTCCCAGTGCATCCTGACCCATCACTGCGATCCCCACGTACAAACCCCATGATGCCGCTCCCCAGCTTAACCTCCCGCCCAGCTTCTCATGCTCCAGGAGAAAGTCCGTTTTCTTCAAGGCCAGGCCTTGGTGACCTGACCTCCCCCCACCTCCCCAGCTACCCCTTTCCTTCCACAGTACAGTCACTGAGCCACGTCCACTGATGCCCAGACCGCCCCCTCCTGTCTGCTTGCTCTTTGCCCCACTCTCCCCATTCACCTCTTGCTCATCTTCCAAGTCTGCCTCAGACCTCACTTCCTCCTTCCCTAACACCACTCCCAGCCCAACGAGGATGGGGGCTGCCCCAGCGCTCTGCATGCCCCACCACGGCGCTGGCCATTTTGTAAGAGCCCAGTTATTTGGGGGCACGCATCACTCTGCTAAGGTGCTGTGTTTGCTTGTCGGTTGACCCCTCTGCCCCCTCCTGCAGCCCCCTCAAGAGCAGACCCTGATATAGTCCATGAATTCCCAAGAGGCTACAACAGTACGTGGCACACACACGGCACCCAGGGAACACTTGTTGAGTGGACCAGTGACAAACCACCCTGCCAGCCAGTGATGACCAACCCAACTGACAGATGAGAAAACTGAGGCTGGATGAGACTATCAGCGGCTGGAAAGTGGCAATGCAGGGACAGAGCCCAGGCCTGTCTGACTACGGCCAAAAGCCTCTCGGCTACTCAGAGTGTGGCCCCCGGACCAGCATGGTCAGCCGCACCCTGGGGCTTGTTGCAGAATCTCAGCCCTCCCAGAGCTCCTGACCAGTACAGGCATTTTTACAGGATCCCAGGCTGCAGGTGGGGGAGGGGTGGGGAGTCCCAGGAGAGGGAGGTCGTCTGACCCTGCTTTTCCCCAGAGGTGGTGGGAGTTGCCTGCGGTCGAAGGGCTCTCGCAGGTTGGGCTGTTGGGATGGGGCTGTGGGCCCAAGTGCAGACCCCCAAGGCCCTCTGGGAATCGCCGCCCCGCCCACCTTCCGCCTCTGCTCCTCCTCCTCCTGCATCTTCAGCTGCATCTTGCGGACCATCACCTGGCGCTTCCACTCTGGGATGGGCCGGCCCTGCTCATCGTGCGTGGGGATGAGCGCTTCCACATCGAGTTGCACCCCGGGCGCTGGAGTGGAGGGCGGGGCCGGCGCCAGGCTGCCGTTGAGCAGCGGCTGGGGCCCCACGGCCGGTGGGGTGGGGCTCCGGGCCCGAGACGGCGCCGGTGACGCTGGCGGCAGCGGCGAGTCAGGCTATGGGGAGAAGCGGCTGGGCTGAGCGCGGGCAGGGGCCCGGGGAGCCGGGGCAGGGGAGCCTTTTGGACTGCCTACCTGGGAGGCCGGCTGTCCGCTGCCGGAGAACACCGTGGTCAGACCCTTGCTCTGCGGCGTGGGCTTCAGACTCTTGCCAGCCTTGATCTCAGCCAGCAGCTCGGAGTTGTCGCCCGTCGGGGCCATCATGTTGAAAGACTTGGTGCCTATGTGAAGGCAGGGGAGGAGGCGCTGGCAAGCGGTGGGGCGCCATCCCCTGCAGTCTCCACCCGCGCCTCTGCTGCCCCCTCCCCAAGTCAGGAAGGGCTCGGAGGCTTCCCTCCAGCCCTGGGCAGCAATCCAGACCTCAAGCCCGGCAGGTGGCTCGGCTCTTGGGGGCTCCAGAGTTGGGCCCCCACTGGAAGCTGGAAGTTGTGCAGCCCCGCCATTCTCCCAGCCCTACTCACGGGGCGTGGGGCCCCCACCTGGGGGCCCCCAGGAGTTCATGATGGCGCCTGGCTGGTCCTGGGCACTCTAGTGAATGCCCCCGCCCAGCGCACTCACTGCCCGGCTCCAGCACACCACCGGGGGCCAGCCCCCGACCTTTGTCCCGGGTGCCCTGGCTCGGCTGGGCAGGGTGGAGTCTCCCTCTGGCCCTCTCTCTGCATCAGCAAAGCCCAGTGACCCTTGGACTGAGTCGCCTGAGCCTCTCTGGCTATACCAACTAGAGGTTCTGGACACCACCACCCGGCCAGCCCCTGCCCCCCACAAACCCACAGACAGACACACGCGCAGACACTGATTGCAAGCCAGGAGCACACTTATGGCAAAGCGCTGCTCAGCTGGGGGTGGGGGGACCAGGAAAGTGGGGCCCTTACTAAGGATATGGAGTGGGGGCACCCCGGAAGAGGGACCGGGCAGGGAGCATGCAAATGTCCACAGGGGAGTTTGCATTTATCAGCTAGGCTGGCAGAGGCGACTGGGGTTTGGGGAGGGCTGTCGGTAGAGCCCGAGGATGGTCAGGGCTGGGTGAGGGGACTGGCCAACAGCTCCTGCGTCCCCTGGGCTGGGACACCATGGCGCAGTGGCAGGAGGAGGACAAGGGGAAGATATCTGGCAAGCAACATCAGCCAGGCCAAGAATTCACACGCGTGGGTGTGGGGTGGGGTAAGAAGGCAGGTGTGGGGCAGAGGCCCCGATGGTGGCACTGAGGACCCCTCGCCAGGCGCCCGCCCTGGCCCTGCCTTTTCCTCAAGACCCTCGCCCATTTGGCCTTGTTCTTCCTGAGCGCGCTTGTCCCCCACCCTCGCGCCTCAGCCAGGAGCCGCGCACGCAGCTACTCACTCTTCCTGTGTCTCAGGACTCTCACTTCTAGGGGCCGAGAGGAGAGAAGTGACAGTGGGGTTAGGAGAGGGAGGGCCTCGGGTTGAGGCCAGGAGAGTGGGGACAGTGAGAGAGGGCAGGGAGGACAGGAGGAGGGAAGGGGGATGTGCAGAGGAGGGGGAACGGGACCCATCTGACCCTGGCTGGGGCTGCTCTGGGCTTCCACGGGGCTGGTCTGCTCAGGTCCCAGCCCAGCTGGTGCCCGAGGGCTGGACAGGGCTGCCTCCATCTCGGCAGTGGGTCGGGATAGGGCACCCAGTCCAGGCTCTGCTGAGAAGGGGCGTCTGGAGAAGCCCAGAGTCTATTTTCCTTCTGTCCCTAGCTTCAGCCCTGCTCCAGGCTGCAGAAGGGAGAAGCTGAGCCTAGAGCTGGGGGGCCATTCTGGAGGCTCAGCTGTGCTGTCACGGGCTCTGGTCTGCGGAAGCCGGGGCTCCCCAGGACCCCAGGGAGCACAAGCCGGCCCTCCCCTGGGTCCTACAGTGCCCTTGCACCCCTGGTCTGGAAGATGAAGCTTTGGATGGTGTCACTAAGCATGGACCCTGCACTGAATGGCTGGGCAAGCAAGGTACCCCCTGCCAGACTGGGGTGGGACCACCTCCGGGGCCCTCCAGAATCTGGGTGTGCAGGAGCCTGCCCCATGTCACATAGCAAAGCAGCTCAGGGGTCCTAGTCTCCAGTCCACTTCTTAAAAAAGGATGTCCAGGAGAGTCACCAGGAGGGACAGGTATGATGGGCAAAGTCGCTGACCTTGTCCCCATAGCCAGGCCCTAGGTGGCCTGGGGAAGAGGTGGCTGGGAGGAGGCCCTAGTGCATCTGAGAAGGGCTCCGGGCTGTCACCAGCTTGAAAGAACAGGGAAGGAGGCGAGGAGAGACTCAGGATGGATACGGGGCAGGGAGGAGGTTGGCCAGCAGCCCTGCCTCCTGGAAGCTGGCTCTGCTTTTCAGAGCTTCCCTCCAGCCCTCGCTCATCATCAGAGACAGCTGCCCCCAGACCCGGGGGGCCTGCCCCACTGGACCGGGGGCACAGAGGGAGGGGACATGCTGCAGGTCACATAGCCTAGTCCTGCTCTGGCAGGGCCTTACTTTAGGGTCAAGTCCTCCCTGGGGAGGGACTGCAGGGAGCACGGGGGCTGTGGCACTGGGGAGGGGACATCGTCGAGGTTCCCCGCCCCCCGCCCCTGCTCAGTGCGCCCCTACTCACTGCCAGTGGACGAGGAGGAGCGACGCTGCCCGCAGCCGGGGCCGGCGCCCTCGAGGGGCAGCGGCGGGGCGGGCGGCGGCGGCGAGCTCAGGCCCTCCGGCAGGGGCGGCGGCGGCGGCGGCGGCGGCAGCTCCCTGGACGCCTTGGGGTCCGCGGCGCAGCCGTTGTGCACGTGACTCCCGGGGAGCAGCGCCGCCTGCGGGGGAGCGGAGGGGCCGGCGCGTGAGGGGCGGGCGGCCGCGCCGGGCCCCAGGCGGCCGGCGGGCGCGGGCGGGCGGGCACGCACCTCCTCGCTGTGCGCCATGCCCGGGCGAGCGGCCGGCGGCTCCCGGGGGCAGCGGCCCAGCTGGCGGTAGTAGTCCCCCGTGCTGGGCTGCTTGCTGAAGGCGCGGGGCTTGCGGCCGGAGTCCTGCCTGCGCAGCCCGTCGCGGCCGTCGCGGGAGCTCAGCTGCGGAAAGACAGCGGGGGTGGGCCGCAGGCCCTCGTCCCTGCCGCGCCGTCCCACCCCCGGCTCTGCGCCTTCCCGGCGCCCCGGCCAGCGGCTGTCGAGGGGAGCCGCCGGCCGCGTTCCCGGGGCCTCGGCGGACGGGCGGGCGCGGCGGCCCCACGGGGAGGGGTTCCGGGCAGGGGCCCCCACTGAGGCTCGAAGGGGCGGGCCCGGGGGCGGGGTGGCCCAGCCCCGACGCCAGGGGGAGCCGGAGAAGGGGCAGCGCCCAGCTTAGCCCGCGCTAGAGCCTCAGCCGCACCCGTCCCCGCGGCCACACCGGCCGGCCCGTCCGCAAGGCCGCGGCCCCGAGGGAGCGCTCTCGAGAGCCCGCGTCCGGGAGGCTCCCGCTGGCCCGGGGCCCTCAGCCGCCCAGCCCGGGCCTGGGACCGCTCCTACCTGTGCCGGTGCCGGTGGCCCCCGCTGTGCACCTGGCGGCGGGGGCGGCATGGACCCGACACCTGAGCTACCCGATCCTTCCTCTCGGGTTACAGCCCAGCCCGTGCCCGCCCGCGCCTCCGAGCGCCTCGGAGCTCTGCCGGCCTGACATCACCCGGGCCCGCCAATCCCGGGCAGCGGGGGATGCGACGGCTCCGCCACACCCGCGCGGCCGCGCGCCTGCCGGGGCGCCAGATGTGCCCCCGCCCCTGCGCCTCCCGCCCTCCGCCAGGCGCTGCTGCGCACCGGCCCTTCCTCCCCCGCTCCATCCCTCCGTTCTCCGAGACGGAAGCGCCGGCCTGACCGCGGGCAGCAGACCCTGTCCCCCGTTTGGCCCCCCTGGGTCCCGGGTCACGCCCCCACCCTTCCCCGGCCGCATCTGGAAACCATCGCCATCCGCGAAAGCGACACCGACACCCTCGCCCAAGCCTCGGGTTTCAGGGGCGGCAAGGCGGCTCGGGTAACAGCTCTGCGCCCGCCCCGTCGTAGCTGCCCCCCGTGAAGCCTTGCTCAGAGAGGACAGGCGGCAGTGGGGCCAAAGGCCGAGTCCACGGGCGGGGGCTGTCCCCTGCCCCACCTCCCAGCCCAGCCGTCCCTGCCGTGGCCCCGGACCCTCCACGCCCCACCGGACCCGGCTCATGTTGCAGGAAACCAGACACCGCAGGATTTGTTTTCTGGGCCAGCCCGCCCCTCGGCGCCCCCTGCAGCCCCGAGGCGCACACACCACGACCCCGCTCTGGCTGCGGTCAGGCTACCAGGCCAGGGGGCTGGGGGCCTGCGGGCGCACAAAGGGCCCTTTGTACCACTGCCCGGAGCCTGCGGCCCGGCACGCACACAGGGAGGGGGGCGGCGACCCGGAGTCCTGGCGCTCTGGCTCAGGGGAAGGGAGGGCGACTAGGTGGGCCACCTGTCCTGTGGCTTTGGGCAGGGCTCACAAGCCCAGTCAGGAAAGTTCTCTGCCCCCTGCAGGCCTCTCCTGGGCCCCCACCTTCTGGAGATGAAAGGGGAACCGCAGAGCACTCGGTCGCAGGTGGGGTGAAGGGGTGGGTAGAGGCACTGTCCCTCCTCCCCTCCCCCGCCCAGTGGCCTTGTGACCTGGGTCACCTGTGGGAATTGATTACTTAGCTTGGCCCTGGAGTGGCTTGCCTTGGACTTCAGGGAGAGCTATGTGGTCAGGGCCCCCAGAGAACCCTCAGGGGTCTGCACCCCAGGGCTTGGGCTGCGCCCCCACCTCTCAGAACAGCTCTTCACTGGCCCCTTGGCCAGCACCCCAGGACCCGCTCTGGGCCTCCCTGCCCAGGACTCTCAGGGCTGTCCCACCCGCCCCACTCCAGAGCCTCTGAGGGATCCCACAGGCCCTGCTGGCCTGGACTCTGCCCCCCTGTGCCCAGGACTCCGGCCTCAGCCTCCCCTCTCCAGCCTCCTCTTGACCCCTTCCTCAGCCTTGACAGACTGCCAAGTCCTGCCACTGTGCCCTTGGTGCCTCCCCCCTGCCCCGGCCATCCCCTCCACAGCCACACTGCCCGAATCTCCCACCCCAAGGACGCATTCTCTGCAGACTCCTCAGCTATCCTGCCACTGTATACAAGAGGTGGCGAGGACCCAGCCCCTTGAGAGGCATGGCCCTCTGGGTACATGTTCCCAACCCTCCTCCGCCTGCCCCCAGCTCCCCAGAGAAGGGTCACTGTCTTACCCATCTCCCTGTGCCCAGTGCCCAACCCTGAGCCCTGAGCCCCCATGGGACTGACCAGGAATGGGGACTCCTGCACAGGCCATGGGCCCAGGGACCCCCACCCTGTGCCCACAAACCAGGCAGTCCTTGGCCTCCACTGAGCCCATCAGCCCAGGCCCAGTGCTGAGAGGCAGGACGGTGGGTGAAGGCTCACTACCTCCTTTTGGATGGCCTGGGTCTCCACATGGCGGAGTTTGCTCTTGGTCTGCATGTAGATGTCAGCTGCTTGCAGCCCCACGGGGGGCTTGGGAGCTGGGTAGCCCGGTGGGGGAGGAGGCAGCTGGGTGCCTGGGGGTGGGGGTGGCGGAGGGAAGCTGGGTGGTGGCGGGGGTGCTGCGGTTTTCTCCATCTTGCCCTGGGCCAGGTTCAGCTCCGGGCTCAGCATGTCCATGTAGCTCTGTATGTCTGCAGCTCTGGCACTGGGAGGCCCTGAGGATGGAGGGGAGGCTGGGTGTGCAAGTCGGCAGAGAGGCTGTCCTCCAGGACCGGGACCCTCTGCTGCCCATAAGCAAGTTGCAGGGGGGGAGGTGGATTGAGGGGTGCAGCCCAGCACGGCCCCACCCCCATCCTGGCCCTGCCCTCCCCCAGCCCTGCACCTGCTGGGGAGAGACCACAGGCTCCGGTGTGGAGGGGGAGCACTGGGGGGCTTCGGGCTCCAGGGTGTGCCTTCAGAGCAGAGCCACCTGGAGGGCGGAGGGCCTGCTTTTCAGAGCAGATCTGGCAGGGCAGGTGGCAGGAATATGGATGGCCACACCCAGTCTCCACAGGCCACCACCTGGTGGCATGAAGCCGGCATGGCAAGTGGACAGACACCTGTACTCAGGGCGTGGTCAGTGCGTGTCTGGCTTCGGCTTGAGCGTTTGTGCACTGTGCATGTTTGTGAGTGAGCGAGTACACATGCTTATCTCTGCTCGTAAATGTGTTTGCATCAGTCTGTGCACATGGGTGGGGGTATGAGCATATGGAGGGTACAGAATGGAGAGTTGTGTGCCTGTGTGTAGTGCGGACGTGTGCACAGCTGTGTGTGTGGTTGTGCATTCACATCTGGATGCTGTGTGCACACATGTACAGTGTGCACTCTTGAGTGTGTCAGGTCTGGGGAACAGTCTGTGCATGCGTGAATAAGAATGTTATGTCATGTGTGGGGTGCGTGTGGGTTCGGTCAGGGAGAGAGTGGGTGGATGTGTGTGTGTTGTGATGGGGACACACAACATGGGAGTCACCTGCCTGTCATCAGAGCTAGTGTCCTCTCCTGGTGACCTGGGCACCTCTGGCACCAGCGGTGGGCAGCGCGGGCCGGGGCTGGCCCTCGGCGCCCAGAGGTCTGGCTGCAGCCTGCTCCCCCCACCACCTCCCCCCGGCCCACTCACCGCGTGGCGGGCGCCGGCCCTTGACACTGGACTGGCTGGAGGAGCAGGAGTCGTAGTTGGAGAGGGTGCTGGTGGGCGAGCTGAGGTCGAAGTTCAGTGGCTGGACTGACATGGTGGTGTTGGGCGAGGACATGCCGGAGTCTGGCTGCTTGGTCTCCAGCTCAGCGGACGGGTCCCGGGACAGCACACGGTGCTCCACGCTCTGAGCAGGAGGCAGGGAGGCCGTGAGGACACCCAGCCCCGAAGGCCAGCCTGCTCTGGGCCAGGGTCCTGCTCAGGCATGCCTCCCTGTGTAACCTCGGCTGAGCCACTGCCCTTTCTGGGCTTCTTCCCCAGCATGAGTGGGTCTTTGAGGCTCTTCCCAGGCTATGAGTCAAGCTCAGTCCCCCCAGCCGCAGGACCGAGGGTTCCTGGGAAAATCCTTCTCCTGGCCCTGCCCTGCTCAGGGGGGTTGAGAGACAGATAGGAGAGGAGGCCCTGGGCTGGACCCCAAGGTGGGAAGCTGTGGCAGCAGCTGGGCAGAGGGCCTGGGCTCCAGTGTATGTTTGGGGAGGGGGCCCAAGCTCTTCAGCTGGTGAGAACACTTACTGCAGCTGGGGGCAGGGGCGGGTGCATAGCCCCCACGACTTGCAGGAAGGACTGATTCATTACCTGGCCAGCGACCCCTGTCTCTCCTGGCCCGACTAGGCATATCCCAACAGCAGCCCAGTCCCCGTCTCCAGACGGGGCCCTCGGGGAAACAGCAGGGCCTGGGGTGGCCCTGCTGAGCTAGGCGGGCATCAGCGCTGAGGCCTCCAAGCCAGCCATCCCCCGCCACTGCCAGTGCCCTGCCCACAGGCCTGACCCCCCTGGCACGGGAGCGGGCTTGGGTGGGGGCCCTGCTTACGTTGCCCATGCCGGCCCTGCTGCTGGGAAGACTGCTTGCTCGCTGCTCCTGCCCAGGCCTGCTTCTCCCTGCCCCACGCCCCCTCCCTGCCCGAGAAGTGTCACAGGCCCCCCGGGAGTGGGAGGCAGGCCTGGCACCAGGTAACGGCTCAGCAGCCACGCTCATTGGCCTGTAATTAGGGGCTCTGCGGGGCCGTTTGCTTTTTCTGGGCCAGCATCCTCTGGGGCCGGACCTGTCACTGTCACCACCAGGCCTGCCCGGGTGAGGGGGCCAGCACCCCCACACCTCACACACTTCGGGGGGAGGCCAGCCCTGCCGCCAAGAGCCAAGGGGACCCATAGCAACTGAGATCAGGGGAGGGGCAGCTGACGATGCCCTTTCCTTGGCCATCAGCCGGGGGCAGCACGGGCGCCTGGCCTGACCCCATGGAAAGCAGAGGTTAGGGGCGGGGCTCTGCAGCCTGGGATGGTGACTTCAAATCTCCCCTCCCCCACATACTAGCTACCCGGCCTTGGGCAAGCAACTTTTCTGGAGCTGAGTCCCTTACGGTAATGGGGTAGCACTACTGCCTGCTCTGTAGGCTGTAAAAATGATTTTAAAAGTTAGCGAAGTGCCAAGGCATGGTGGCCAGGGAATGCCATACGTGGCCACTATTAGTATTAATTTACTGTGAAGATTAGCTGAGATTACACCCTAAAGCACGAGGCAGCATGCATGCAGACTCAGGTTTCAGGGAGTGGTACGCGTTGCTGAGTGCCAGCAGCTGCTGTCGGGAGGGGACAGGGGCTCAGCGCCACCCCGGCCCCCGCCACAGGATCTCAGACTCTCCCAGGTGGAAGAAATTCACCTCTGGTGCAGAAAGGCCCCTCCCACTGTTTGCCCCTGCTTGCACACCCTGGTGACAGGGAGCTCACTCACTCTATGCTGACCCACCACTCTCCCTGGGAGGCCCCGTCTGGGGAAATTCCTCCTCAGGTCCATTCACTCTCTGACCTTGG
Organism: Micronycteris hirsuta; assembly: GCA_004026765.1. Lineage (NCBI taxonomy): Eukaryota > Metazoa > Chordata > Mammalia > Chiroptera > Phyllostomidae > Micronycteris > Micronycteris hirsuta. The sequence continues at coordinate 43,672 of PVJI01004532.1, read as the reverse complement.
GGTCCCCAGACCCAGAGCGCCCCCTGTGCTCACACACAGGTCAGACCGTGCCCAGGGCAAGGGGCGCCCCACCTGCTCCTCTCCAGGCTTCACCCGGCAGCCCCTCTTGTGGCCAGGCTGCCCCCTGGTCAGTGTCCTTCTGGTGACACCTGTGAGGCCAGCCCTCTTTCCTCCCTCTTGTCCCAAAGCGGACATCGCACCCGATAACACACAACCCTGGACCGGAGCCACCACACCTGAGCTCAAGTCCCAGTGGGCCACTTCATGGCTGTGCAACCGTAATAAGATAATTTAAAAAGAATAACAGGTTTCTCACTATGAAGTAGTTCACCGTACGTGAACCAGTGGGGTAGTGGCCGAGAGGTGGCCCCAGGCCAGGCCACTGGGCTCCACCACTTACTAGCTATGGGCCTCGGGTGGCCCTGAGTCTCCATTTACCTTGAAATGGGGACACTACCCCTACCTACCTGTGGTGAGAGTTAAACGAACTGCACGTGTGGGCTGTGGCCAGCTGACCGAACGGTGCTGTTCCCGTGGGCATGTGTCTTGTGCTTTCTCCCAGCCTTCGTGCTCGTCAGCATGACCCCGGTCCTTCTCCTGGCCTTTTGCCTCCACCCCCTACTCCTCAGTGGTCTGGGCTCAGAAGTCCCATGGAGTAATGGCCTAGGGCCCTTACTCTTTGTGTGCTCACATAGCTGCACCTCATCTTCCTCGGTGGTAGAAGGGGTAACCAAACCTACCTCTGGGGGGAGGGGAGGGTGGGGCCCGGGATGAGATAACGGGAGCAGCGTCCAGGTCATACCAGGTTCTCCACTGTGCGCAGGTAGCGGGTGCAGTGGCTGTGGCCGTTGTAATCCGAGAGGTCGGCGGCCGTGTATCCATCGCGGTCGCGGACGTCCAGCTCCGCGCCGTTCACTACCAGGATCTGGCAGCACTGCAGGGCCACGCGGTGAGGACCCCCGCCGCCGGCCCGGACCCCCGCGCCTGGGTAGCGCTGTGCTGAGAACCCGGCGCCGGCAGAGTGCGCCCGCCCTCCTGCCCAAGACCCTCCCCTCCCGGCCCCGCCCCGCCCCGGCCTCGCCGTCACCTCCAGCTCCCCGTTCTCGGCGGCGTCGTGCAGTGGGGTCCCGCCCCACAGGTCGGCCGAGATCTCGCCGCCGTGCAGCAGGAGCCAGCTGAGCACTTTGGCGTGGCCGCGGCTCGCCGCGAAGTGCATGGCCGTGGCGCCGTCCTTGTCCCGCTCCGACAAGCTCACGTCGGTGCAGCTCACCTGGGCGGGAGGGGGCGGGGACGGAGGGGCGGGGCTGGGCACCAGGCCCTCCTGACCCCGCCCCCGTCCCAATGCAGGCCCCGCCTCCTCCCGGGCTCCGCCCCGCTCTGTCCCCGAGCTTACCAGCCACACGATGACCGAACTGTGACCCATCTGTGCCGCAGCATGCAGCGGAGTCATGCCGTCGTGGGCGCTCAGGTGCGGGTCCGCGCCGCACTCCTGCACCAGGTACTGCGTCACCTCCAGGTGGCCCTCCTGGCACGCCAGGTACAAGGGCGTGGCACCGTTCTTGATTTGGGCATTCACTCCTCTGCGAACGGGAAGCACCCACAGAGGCTCTCAGCGCCCGCCCTCTCCAAAGCCTTCTCGGGACCCTCGCCCCCTTCCCGGGAGCTCTGGAGGGCTGGCACGGTGGGACGGACAGGGCCTAGTCCCTAGGTCCCGAGCTCCCTGACTCCTTCTGGACTGAGGCCTGTGCCAGCCTCGTGCAGGGGGGCCCTCTGGCTTGCCCCCCGCCCCCGCCCCCAGCAGCCTGCTTTCTGTAATGCACATCTGACTGAGCTTGTCGCCACCCTCAGTAGCCCACCTTCCTGCCAAGGTCCACAAGGACATGGTGACCTGGCCTCCCCTACCTCTTCAGCCGCACTGACCATACCTGCTGTCTGCTCTCTCTGCCTTGGATTATGCCCTCCTCCCCCCAGAACGCCCTTCCCTCCTCCTCAACACTCAGGACAGACCCCTCCTCCATGAGGCTTACCCAGGTCCCCCAGGGGCAGAGCAGGCCTTCCTTACCTGTGCCCCCACACTGCCCTGGGCCCACTCCACGGACCACCTGTCCGGCCTGGCTGAACATAAGTGACTTTGGCCCCTGCCTCCCGCAGAAGTTTGAGTCCCCAGAGGGCAGAGTGGTGAGGTTGCCAGATAAAACACAGAATGTCCACTTAAGTATGAATATCAGGTAAACAACAAATCATTTCTGAAATATAAGTATATCCCAAATACTGCATCAGGTATACTTGCACTAAAACGCGATTCGTTGTTCATCTGAAATTACAGTTCAGCCGCGGACCCTGGGTGCTGTTCCTCGGCGCCCCTGCAGAGGCCGCCCTCGCTGCGCCCGGCGGTGTGCTGCGTGACGATACGACGTGAACGGGCCGGTGCCCGCCGAGCGCCCTAACTTAGGTCCCTTTTGCACAGGGGCAGTTGAAGCTCAGAGGCTGTGACATGCCTAAGGTCACACAGCTGGTAAGTGGCATGTGAGTGCACATTTGCTTGTGTGATGCAGCGCCTGGCGAACAGTAGGCACACAGTAGGCACCCAGGGAACGAAGAGAGGGCATTCCATCGCTTCGCTCCTTGGGGCTTCCCTGGGGCCTAGCTTGCACCTGTCATTTCCCTCATCCCTGTTTCCCAGATCCCACAGGAAGGTCCTAACTGGGGAACAGGGCACCGGTCCCTTGAAGGGAAGTGCTGCTGGGGACCAGGGAAGCTGACCCCAGCACTGGCTGAGCCTCAGTTGCTGTGACTTCCAAAAGCGTAGCACCGCCCAGAGTGCAGTTACCAGATCCGGGCACTAGGTGGAGCCACAATCTAGGCCCAGACCCAGTAATTGCCCATCAACCTCCCCACCCAGTGATTGTAAACTCAGGGTAGGAGCTGGGTCCCACCGTGCAGGATCAGCCTCTGTACCCGAGGTGGTGCAATTCTCCCTGCGACTTCACCCATCTACCCCCTCACTTCATCAATCACATGCTCCACCCATCCTTCCACACCGCCCTCCCTCCCTCCCTCCCTCATCCAATTGCCAGCCACTAACACAGGCACCAGACTACTCACTGCTCTTCCATCTGCCCACTCACTCACCCCCTTGTCACCCCCAACGTGACGTGGCCCCTCCCTCTCAATACCCTCCCACCAACCTCCCAGCTGACTTCTCCCTGTCCCTCAAGCCCTGACCTCTGTCCACTTCCTTGACCCCTGGCAGCCCCCACCAAGCAACCAGTCCCTGCCCTCCGCTTCCTCCTGACCCGGGCTGCCCTCCGCAGGCCCGGAGCTGCCATTGGCTGGGCTTACGCTGAGCCCAGCGCTTCACACCTGTGGGAGGAGCAGGGACCATGCCTGGCTGCCCGCCCCCCCCCCCGTGACCCCACCAGTGTCAGGGACAGAGTGGTGTCCACCAGCTGGTGTTGCTGACACAGCACACACACAGACAGAGACCCACGTACACGCCTCGGGAACAAGTTGGAGCAGGGCCACCGGCCTCCACGCCCCGGTGCCAGCCTCGCCCCCACGCACACTCACATGCTGGTGCCTCAGTAACAGCCCGTTTAATATTTCATGACCGACACTCAGTGGCCTGAATTATTCACCCCGTAACCAAGGCACAGGGAGTGCCGGGGTCCTGGGGATCAAAGGCTGGAGGGGCCACTGCCCAGGGCCCACTGTGCTCTCTCTGGGGATGCCTGAGGCAACAGAACCAGGTTGGGGCACCAGGTCTGCTGGGAGCCCTCCCCCTCCAGCAGCCCCCACTTGGCAGGTATCCATGACCCAGGAGTGCCCGGCAGCCTGAGAAGGTATGAGAAGCTGGCAGGCGGCAGGGCCCAGGCAGCTGTCCACTGGCTGCCCCTCCGCTGGGGCCCTGGGGCAGAGGAAGTGCCCTGGCTGTTCGAGCCTTGCACTGGTGCTGCCAGTGTTCCAGCCTCGGTACTCACGAGCCCCATTCGGGAGGCACACTCCAGCCTGGGAGACCCCAGGACACGGGGCAGGTCTGCTGCTGAGCCAGGGTGGGCAAGGGGGTCCTTGTTACCTCTGCTGGGGGCCGGGGGTGGGTGGGTGCCCTCGTGTTATAACAATACGGATGGACAGAAGGAAGCACACTAATGAATTAGAGGGAGGGATGAATTGATAATAGGAGTAGTAATAATAATAATAGTAATAATTGGTAATAGTGGCAGCAGGTACCATCTATCGAACGATTTCTTTGCTCCAGGCCCTGTGATGAGGGTAATTCACATGTGCCCATCTTGTCCTTGTAAAATAGAGGTCTTGTAAAATATAGACCTTATAAGGTCTTGTCTTGACCTTATAAGACAGGTGCCGCCATTGTTTTCCTTTTGTATATGGGGAAACTGAGGCACAGACAGCTGAGCTCGCTCAGCGAGAGAGAGGCACAGCAGGACCTGGGTGTGAGGAGGACCTGGCTGAGCTTCTTCCAGCTGCGCCAAGGTCCTGCCCCTTGTGTCTTTGGCCACTCCGAGCCATCCGGGACGTGGAGGCAATACTCCCTGTGAGACACACCCAGAGAACCCTCAGTATCTGCCTGGTACCAGGTTGCCTTTTAGGATCCCTCCTCACTGTCGCTCTGTGCAGGGGGCACTGCTGGCCTGGGTGCCCTGGCCTCGCCAAGCAGGAGTCACTGCCTACGGGAGAGGGGCGGGGATCAGGGGACCTGTGGACCCCACCCTGGTCCAGCCCATCAAGCTCCAGCCACGGTGACCGCCTTGGGGGAAATTGGTCTGCTCGACGCAGCCCCCGGACCCTGCAGCTCACTACATGGGGCCCCCGTGAGGTCTTCACCCCCCTGAGCCTCAGTTTCCACATGTGGCAAATGGCTCTTGTGCAGAATGGAAGACGGACCTTTGCAAAGCTGCATGTTTCCTCTGAGGAAAGGGTGTCGCTGTCGCACCCTCCCCTGCCCCCCTCATCTGGCCGGGCCACTCCCCAACAGGTGCCCCGCCCCCTTGGAACACCTGCTCCTCCTGGCTTCCTGGGAGGGACTGGCTGGCCTGTGCTGGACCTCAGCCCCTGCCCCACTGACCTCCAAATGTTGGGGTGCCCCAGGGCCTCCTTTCTAAGTGCACTCCCTCTGCTGGTGAGGTCATCCACATCCCAGGGTCAAAGGCCACCTGGACCCAATGCCCATATCTCCTCAGCTGGGACCCGGAGTCTGTACCCTCCCCCCACCTCTGCCCACTCGTCCATCTATGCATTGACCAGGCCTCTTGACCTTTCTGTGCCTCGGTTACCCCCTCCAGTTCTCCCTCAAACCCTCCCCTCCCCTGCCCTCGCTGTCCCTTACACGGCCGAGGTTCCCTGGTAATGATCGCAGATAAGATTATTTTCTCCCCCTCAGGGAAAAAAGATGACAAGGACACACTGTAACCACTAAGCAAGCCTCCCTCCGGCGACACAGACGGAGCAGGGAGTGCTCGGGAGGGTCTGCTGGAAGTCTCTGTCTGGGATCCGGGCCAGCTTATTGTTCCTGTTGCCACAGAAACAGGGCGTGACCCGCCCGCAGGACAGACCCCGGTCCCACAGCATTTGCAGGGCCCCCCGGTGCCTCATTCCTGCCTCGAGGGCGGGCGGGCGGGCGGGGTGGGCAGGGAGGATAAGAGCCCAAGACGCAGTAAGGCTGCTCTGGACAGAGGGCCCCGCAGCCTTTGGGGGTCCCCCCTGTTGTCCTCCAGTCACACCCCCTGGCTTATTTGAAAAGATCCCACATTAGAGAAGAAATGCAGCCTGATTGAGGAAGGTTCTAGAACAGTCAGCTTTACACCCAGTTCATCAGCAAGCCTGGAATCTCTCCCAAAGCCTACACTTCCCTGCAACTCTGCCAGGCTTCTGGGCTTCCTCATGGTCCTTGGTGCGTCCAAGCCTGAGGCCCCCGGGCGGGGGCCTCGCCAACACCAGTTCTTGCCGCCGGGCCACCACGCTGGCGCTTTGCACAGCCGGCCCCTGTTCTTGTTCAGGCCTCAGCTTAGCTCTGACCTCCTCGGGGAGACTTTCTTTACCCCTCCATCTAAGGGACGCGCCCGTCACTTCCTACCGAACACCCCCACCTCAGGTGATAGTACCTGTCACCCTTGAATCGTTTGGTGCACCTGTTTCACTATCCCAGGGACATGTCACTCCTGCCCGACCACATGCCAGGACGTGCAGAGCTGTGCGGGCAGCATCGGTGGGCCCCTCAGAGCTCGGTTTCATGGGGGCTGCCGGACTGCAAAGCACCGCGCATGAGCAAATAGGTCAGAACTTCCCTGAATGCAGCGTGTGTGCCTGATCTGTGTCCCTGGTCTGCCACCTTGTTCATGCCCTGCAAGTCAGCACTGAGAGGCTGCAAAGGCTTGCCACGTCTCCTGCGCCTCTCCTGCGCCGTGGGGCCTGTGCTCAGCTGCTGCCGGTTGAGTGAGTGCACGTGGGAGGGAGGTGGGCGGCCAGGCCAGGGGCTTGGCCCGGCTGCGGAGCAGGTCAGCTCCGTTTGCCAGAGGGGCCCGGGGAGGCCCTGGAGGGAGCTGTCTGAGGTCGCGAGCAGTGAGCTGCAGGCAGGGCCGGACGAAGCCTGGGATTTCAGACCCCGCATTCATTCGACAAAAAGGTACTGGAGTCAGGTGCTGGGTGCGGAGAACGGGGACGGCGGGGTTTGCGCTCCTTAGTCGGCGAGGCAGAGGGTAGAGACGCGCAGACATGTGTGAAATGTAACGCTAGGCGATGTGAGGGTGCCGGGGAAACGAGGTGGGAAGACGGGGAGTGAGTGTGTGTTGTGGGGCACACTACAATCTTTGAGATCGGGGCAGGCAGTATGGAGAGGGGGCAGAGCAGAAGCTTGAACTTGACAGAGGGAGGGTTCTGTGGGGACGAGTACCAAGTGGCGGGGACAGCCAGTGTACAGGCCTGAGGGTGCCGGCCTGCAGGAACGGCGTAGGCCACAGGGGAGCAGTGGAGGCCAGGGGGGCAGGCCAGAGTGAGGAGGGCCTCCGAACCACTGTAAGGAAGTGGCTTCCCTGTCCGTGGCGGGCGGCCTGTGGCCAGTCCACAAAGGTGGCCTGGGCTGGACAGGAAGAGAGCAAGGGCCTGGGCAGGGAGAACTGTCAGGGCTCCCTGTGACCTGACCAGGAGTCGGGCTTGGACCAGGAGCTCCTGGGGGAGGTCAAGGCTGTCCCCTTTGAGAAGAGCCTCTCCCGACTCCACCAGGTCCCTCCTTCCTCAGAGCCTCCCCCCGGGTCAGGGTCCCTAATGTAGACATGCCAGCTCAGGCTCTTCCCCAGGCCCTGCTGCCCAGGTGACCTCCCCGGTAGACCTGGGGGGTGGTAACTGAGAATAACTGAGCCATGGAGGAAGCAGATGCTCAGCAGGGAAGGGGCCAAGCTGGGCGGGCAGAGCCTCCAACTTCTAAGGGGAGCCTCTCTGAGGGGTGAGCCACTCAGCTTCCTGCTCAGGGCGGGGGGCTGCCTGAATCCCTTCCACAGGGCTATGGAAGCAGCCAGGCCCCATGAAGCTTTGCACTATGAAGGGAAAAAGGGGGTCCCCGGCAAACATGAAAGGCCCTGAGGGATCAGGACCTGGTGGGAATGGGAGACAGACCCACAGAGCGGGTGTGGTGAGACCCACAGTGAATTTGTGGGGCCTCAGCAGGTCTGCTGGCCCCTGGGACGCCCTTCCTGTGTCTGTCAGCTCCACGAGGCAGGGACATTTATGTAGCTCACCCATGTGTCCCTGGCACTTAGGATGTTGCCTAGCACATTAGTTGCATGAGTTGATCTGTAAAATGGGCTGATTATAGAGCTCCTGCCCCTGGTAGCTGCAAGGCTCACACTAACTGCTGCTGGAGGCCAGGCCCCTACGGGACACTCAGAGGGAAGAAATGTCCCAAGTTTACCCTGACTCCTGGCCAGGGCACTTTCTGATCTCTGTCCTGGGCTGGGGAGGTCTTGGGCACAGAAGACACTTGCAGGGAGCTCGAGTTGATACAGATCTTTGGGCAGGCTGGTTCTCCAGCTGGCTATCAGTGGCAGGGCACGAGCTCCGGGGGGGAAGCTCCCAGAGCCCCAACCCCATCCCCTCCAGCCTTGATGCTCAGGCTAGGGGTCCTGGCAGAGCCTGGGGCTTCTCTCCAGCTCAGAGTGAGCATGAGGTGGCCCAGGGGCCCCAGGACCCTTCGAGTAGGGTGGTCAGGAGCCCTGGGGGCTGCCGGCTCTTCACCCATGCTGCTGGCCAGGAGGGATGACCCTCCCCACTCAGGGCCTGAAACAGCCCAGCCAGCTCCCACTGGCCTCTGTGCCTCCCGCTTAGGGAGCCTCTCTCTGCAGAGGCCTCGGCAGAGGGTCCCCGGTGGCCTCAGACCCCAAGGTCACTGTGGCAATTCCTTGGCCCCTGGGAGGTTTTGCCCAATGGATATTCTGGAGGCGGGGCAGGTGGGTGGGCGGGATCTCAAGCCTTAACTGACACCCTGAGTGCAGCCCGGCATTATCTGGGCCCTCCCCTGAGCCTGTCCAGCTCTCCTGCTGCTCCACAGCTTGCCACTGCCATGGCCCAAGGCCACCCACAGCCTCCCTGGGTGGGATCGAGTTTCCCACTGGCAGGGCTGGGAGCCCTTCCTCCCTCACCCACCCGCCAGGGAGAGCTGAGCCCTTGTGAATAATTCACAGGCTTCACAGCGGCCGAAGGTGCACGAGAGTGGAGAGAGAGAGCTGGGTGCTGCAGCCTCCGCAGCCCGGCTGCCTGGGTCCCCTGACTGTGCTCTGCTGCGCAGGGCAGTCCCAGCCTCCCCCTCCTCAGGTCCCTGCCCTGGGGTCCCCAGGCTCCGAGAGCAGGAATCTCCACCCCCAAAGTAGGCAGTCAGGTGGGCATGGGCCCACACCTCCCCTACTGGCAGTCCCCGCCCCCCCAATTCCCAGCCACCCCTCCTGCATGAGCCAAGTCTGGCACCCACACAAAAAACGCCTCCTTATCAGCGAGGACACATGCGCTGCCGGTGCAGGAATAGAGCCTGAGCCCGCTGTCCACCTCCCCGAGATTCACAGTGGCCTCTGGGGGGCTGGTCTCTCATCAGTCCAGGCCATCTGGCCGGAGTCGGCACCAGCCCAGTCACAGCCAGCACCCGGCGAGGCTCAGGGAGGCTTGGGGGCCTCAAAGCCCCCAGCCGGAGAGGCTGTTCCGAGGCACAGCCAGAGCCCCCTTCCCCAGGCTTCTGGGTGAGGAGGGGCTCCGGGGCCAGCCTGGGGCTCCCCCGCCCCTCCCACCCCAGCTCCTCATCAGCTCTTGCAGGGGCGGGTCAGGAGTCTTCCGGGTGGTCCACACTGTTTGGACTGAATTGGCATCACCACCAGCCTGGCTTTTGGGGGCCCTTTATGTGAGAGGGGGAGGCTGGCAGGTGCCGGAGTGTGGCCACAGCCCATCCCTCCCCCCTCGGGACCTCGGTGTCCTCCGCGTTCAGCGAGGGGATGGGACAGAAGCCTCAGAATCGCTTCGGCGGGGGTGGGGGCGTGTCACAAGTGCTGGTGTCCAGCTCTAGGCAGAGTTGGAGTCCAGGGCCCAGCACCCCAGGGGTGCTGATGGTGCCGGGTCGGCAGCCTGTCCTCGAGGGTCTTGGAGCCTCCTCCCCTAAGCCCTACTGCCTTTGATATGGCCCGAACCCTAGCTTGTCCAGAAGCAGAGAATTCACACGAAAGTGGTACCATGTGGTCCCTGGCAGGGATGGCTGCGAGGGGAACCCCTGGTCCGGGAGGCACGCCTGCTGGTCCCCCAGTGACCAAACCAGGGAACCCCTTGCTTAGTGGGAGGATGGCAGCCTGGCCTGAGGTTTCAGGGCCACCCTACATCCATCCCCGCCAACGGGCTGGGTCCAACAGGCTGCCAGCCGCAGCCGCCCTGCCATGAGGTCCTGGGGCCGGGCCAGCCTCCTGCCTGGTCCCTGGTGGCCAGTGGCCCTGCAGGTTGGAACCTCTCACCTGGTGGCTGCTATCCTCAGGCCGGGTCCTCTGTCACCACTTATGTCCTAGGCACCCACTCGTACTGACACAGGTCACTGGTCAGAACCCCCATCTGTCGGGTCCTGGGGGCCATTGGGCCCCACCCGCTCAGACAGTGTCCGGGCAGCTTTCTCCCGGGACTCCCGTTGCCCCCAGGACCGGAGGCCCACTTCCTCCCCCAGAACCCCCGAGGCCCCTGCGGTGCATTGAGCCCCCTTCTTCCACAGGCCCCACCCCACCCTGGGGAGACCCCAGTCCACTGCTCCCTCAGCCCAGCCCCTCAGGCCCCTGGGGGTTTGGGACCCCCACCGCCGTGGTGGATGATCCGCTGCTCTGTGGACGGCCTGCCTAGAGGGCTGGGGGGCCGGCGGGGGTGGGGGCCTAGGTGGGCGGCGGTGTCCCTGCACTTCTGCACGATTGCCGTGCCCCTCCTCTTGTCGCAGTCCTCACTGGGGGCTTGGAGGGGTTCTCATCGCTGCACCCCCATTTAGAGCAGCCTCGCAAATGAGCTCAGGCTAGAGTGAGGGGGGACCCGGGGTAGGCTGGTGAGCATCCTGGCAGGGAGCAAGGGATTTTGGCCTGGGTGCCCAGCCTCCCAGGGGCAGCTGTGTGCTGGGAGCCATCTGCTTGCAGGGCTCTGGGGCAAGTGACCGTGGGCAGCCTGCCAGGAGGGGGCAGAAATCTCAGCTTGGGCAGGAGCAGTGTCTGGCCCAGCCCTCCGGCCCCGGGAGCAGTCACTCCCCAGGCACGCTAGAGGGGCATGGCAAACTTCAAGCACCCCCCGCAGCCCTGGCCAGCCCCACCCAGAGGCCCCACAGAGGAGTGTCCTTACTCAGGGTGGTGCCTGATGAGCAGCCTCAGGGAGGGGAAGTCTCCTTTGGCGGCAGCGTAGTGGACAGGCAGGGCACCGGTGTCTGTGGCTGCGGTGGGGTCCCCACCGCCGTGACGCAGCAGCCAGTCCACCACCTCGGGGTGGCCGAAGCGGGAAGCCAGGTGCAGGACTGTGGCACCAGAATTGTCTTTGTCCTGTGGAAGGAGAGCCTGTTAGTCCTCAAGTCTAGTCCTGCCCCTGTCTCCGGCTCAGGCCGCTTCCTGCATCCCACCCGCGTGGGGCAGCTCTGACCAGGAACTTCAGTTCACAAGTGGCATCGCCAGGCTGTCCACAGTGGGCTTTCAGAGAACGGCAGCTCACGACTGTGACTTGCCCGCATGAAGTAGGTGTTCAGGCTGTGGCACCCTGCTTGTCCCAGCAGGGGCCCCAGCGCTGGGCCAAGACCCTCGCCTGTCACCCAGGTGCCTAGGGAACGCCTGCACGAGCGAGCAAGAGCGGCTGGGCCAGGAAGGGGGTGCTGCTGGGGCCACACCAGGTTGGCATCAGGACCACCCGGGCGCCCCCTGCATCCAAACCTTGCCCCTCCCTCCACCCATCCCCAGGTCTCCATGGGGAGGCGTCTCTAACTGGCACACCTCCAACAGCACCATCCCGCCCCCCAGCCGGGAAAACAGGCTGCCTCTGGCCCCGTGTCCCTGCCCTCTGGGGAAGTAAACAGGGCCTCGGCAGTCAGCCAATGGTGGTAGGTATGGGCTAGAAGCAGCCCCTGGGACGCTCTTAGGCGAGACCCCCTCCCAGGCACCCGGAGGGAGTGGGGCGATGGTCTGGGCCCAGAAGTACCCAGTGTGCCATCGTGAGCACGCAGGTGTGTGTGATTGCTGTGGGGTTGGAGGGAGCTGTTTTCGTGACCTGAGTGAGGAGGACACACACCGGGAACCCAGAAGTCTGGACTCAGAGGCCGATTGGCCAGTTTGGGAGGGTGGGCATGGCTTCTAGAACAGACTGAGCTCCTGGCTCCAAGCACGTGGGACGATGAAGGTGAGCAGGGAGCTGGGCGCAGTTTACCAGAATCAGGGGAGGATGTGCCCAGAGAGGGCACTGTGGGGACAGGTGTGGCCGAGGCAGCCTCTGAGGCTCCTGTGGGAAAAGTGAAGGGAGGTGGAGGAGGCGGAGCTCAGGGAACGGCTGGTGAGCCACGGAGGCTGCGGGGCCGGTGGCAGCAGACTGGTGGCGGCCAGGAAGGAAGCAGGGCGCACAGAGTAAGGTGGAGGGGGGCCGGGAGTGAGCAGCCCAGGCAGCTGAGGACGGCACTGAGACCCCTCTATGTGCTGGAGTCTGGCTCAGCCTGTCCCCTGAGGCCACCCAGAGAGGACATGGTGAAGTATGCCCTGAGTCCAGCTCTTGTGGAAGGCCCTCGACTCCTCTGGCCTCTGGGACTGGGGGTCTGAAGCTCCAGGGGTCCTGCTGGCTCTGGCCTCTGGGTGGGGGTGGCAATAAGAAGAGGACCCCAGGCCTATGGGCTCTGGCCTGTCCCTGAAGCTCCAACAGCTGCGTAGGCCCCTGGGGCCCCATGTGCAAGGGCCCGCACCCTAAATCTGCTTATCTCTCCAGGCTGAGCAGGGCCAGGATCGAGGTCATACCCCCCCACACACACACTTCCGCCTCCAACACCCAAGCCGGCCGGGGCTTGAGGGTGGAGAGTTGATAAGCTGGGCACAAGGCCACCGGCTGGTCCACCTCCTCTGCAGTGCTGAGGGAGGCTTCCGGCCAAGGCTGGACACCAGGATCAGGGAGGCACCCACCTCCCGAAAGAGTGAAAGAGTGGGCATGGACCATGTGCCAGGAGCTCTGATAACAGCCATCCGGGAGATAAGGGGCCAGGCCATCTCCCAGGAAGGGTGGAAGGGGGACCTTGCTGTCCTGAGGGCAAAGGTGGGGGCAGGGGTCTGGCCAGCTTTAGGGTACAGCCCGCCAGCTCAGTTGCTTCTGCCTCTTCCACATCCAGTGTACCCAGTAGCCTTGCTTAGTCGTCTGGTTCCTCCCTCCACTGCCTTTCCCCAAAGACCAGAATATCTTCCAAGTCCCTAACTGTAGCCTATGGTGGCCCACCCTCACCCCACTCCCAGCACTAGCCTCCCCGCAACTCCCTCAGCAGGACAGGGATGTGCATGCCCTGGAGCTTTGCACGGCTTGTGCCTTGTGCTGGGAACGGTCTGGCCACCAGCTGCCACTTCCTTCTCGTCGGCCAGGCCTCCCCTGGAGGCCACGCCCCAGAGGGGTCTTTCCTGGCCGCCTCACCCGAGCAGCTCCCTGGTGCTCCCCATCATTTGGCCCGGCAGTAGCTGATGGCACCTGGTTTACTTTTTACCCTGTGGGTCTGCTGTCTTTTGTCCCGGAGAACTGGAAGCAGGGGGCGGGAGGGGGAGGGGTCAGGAGGGCTCCCGAGTCCCCAGGCTTAGCACCTGTTGGGCGCTCTGTTTCCAGCAGGAGTTACACAGCAGGGCCTGAGCGCCCTTCTGCTCGGGCTCAGGAGGGGCCTGGCTGGCAGCGGCCTGCGGCCACTAACACTAGGTGGGCTCTCGCGGCAGGAAGACTCGGGCGGTGCTGGCAAAGCAGATTGGATTTGGGAGGCCAGATTCTGGGTCCTGAGGAGACCCTCATTGCCCAGGCCCACCACCATCTCTCCTGCCTTACCTAGCCTTGGGGACACCTGCACCTCCACCTGGAGTAGGCTCTAAGGTTTCGCCCAGCCCCTCCAGGCCTGATCCTGGAAGACACGGGTTTGCCATCCCGGCTGTCGGTGCCCGGTGCACCCTCCAGGTCTCCCTCAGTGCCAAGCCCCCTAGTCCCCGTCTGAATACCAGTCTGGTTGAGCCCCGTCCCCTTCTGGTTCTCCATCGCCTGGGTACTTGGCTGGGCAGTGGCCAGGACCTGACCAAGCATCTGCCCAGGTACTTACTCTAAACCTGGAACCCACCTCACCCAAGCCCTCTGAAAGAAGCTCCAAAGCAAGTTCGGTTGGGAGGTGCCCAACCCCACCCACTCCCCAGCCGGGGGGCTCCAGGCCAGCACTCTGTGCCGGGGAGGAAGCCTCCTTTGCGCCGCCAGGGAGGGACTGGGACCCACCTGCACTCTGCAGCCGCCCTGCGAGAGCAGCCACTGCAGGCAGGCGAGGTGGCCGGTGGCAGCGGCGTCGTGGGCCGGGGTGGCGCCGTTCCGCGCTCGGGCCGCGGCGGGCAGAGCGGCCTCCTCCACCAAGAAGCGCAGACAGTGCAGCTTGCCGGCGCGGGCCGCATGGTGCACCGGCAGCGCGTCCAGCGGGTCTCGAAGCCAGGGCCCCAGCTGGCCGGCAGCGTGCAGGGACTCCAGCACGGCCAGCTCTCCCTGTCGCGCCGCCTGCAGCGCTTGCTCCAGGGCCATCGTGCCGCCCGCGGCGCCGTGCCCCGTGCTCAGCGTGCTCCCCCGGGCGCCATGCGCCTGGCCTCGGACACCAGGAGACCCGCGGCGCGGCCGTCGGGGCCCTGCGGGTTGGGAGGCGGAGCGGCTGCCGGCTTGGCCTCTGCTCCGCGCTGCCTCGCTCGCTCCGCTCCGCCTCCGCTGCGCTCTGGGCCCCGGCCCGGGCGGCACGAGACTTAAGCCTCGTCCCGCCCCCGCACCACCTCCGTCCCGCCCAACCTGCCCTGCGCACCGCCCCTCGGGCTGGATGGCCTTGCTTAGGAGCCAGGTGGCCAGAGAAGTTACTCTGAAAGGTCCATCTGGGAAGTGTCCAGGACTGGATTTTCAGTGGGGAAAGGGGTGCTCCGGGCAGGCGGACTGCAAGGGCAGAGGCTCAAAGCAGGAGCAGGCCCATGCACCCAGAGGCTCCGGGTCTAGGCCCCAGTGGGTGCAACTGGGCTGGGGCCCTCACCCGCCTCTGAGCCCCACCAGACCGCAGGAGCTGCTCTCAGAGCCTCCAGCGGGGAGGGAGGGAGAGAAGGATTCTGGGTCTAGAGGGTTGTGTTCGGGGAGCACCCAGAGCCGCTGTCTGGGCTGGGAGAAGTTAACCGTGAGCTTGAGAGACGGGGGCTGCCAAATGGAGAAAAGGAAAAGCAGGGATGCACAGGTTGATGGCAGTGGGGAGGTTCGCCAGAGCAGTGACGGGAGAGTGGGGCCGGGGCCCCTCACGGAGGGCGTAGGAAGGCGCTGGGAGGCAGCTGGGCAGGAGGGCACAGGTGAGTCAAACCACCCCGTCTGCCGGCCAGAAGCCCTCGCTGGGAGCCGGAGAGAAGCAACGCTGGCCTGGCCCAGGAAGAGCTGCCAGGAGGTGGGAGCACAGCGGCACATCCTGTGACTTTGAAACAGTCTGTGCTCTGCCTTCCTCCACTCCCCCACCTCTCGCTGGAGCCCCGTGGGGGCCTGGCCTTGGGCTATTTCACCCAGCACCTGGCAAGCTGGCACAGGGCAGCGCCGAAATGGAGAGGGAAGCTGCTTCCAGAAACACTGAGAGTCCTAGCGTGGGATTCTGCGGCGGCCACGGATAGCATTCCCCGGGACCACCACGTGGTGGCGCTGTATGTGACTGGCCCTTCCAGCTCCAAGGCGCCCTGAACACCAGAGCAGCCTGCGGGCGTTTTGCCGGGTGTTGAGGTGGGTTTCCGGTGACTTGCCTGGCCAGACCAGCCTTACTCCCTCCACAAGGCCTGTGGCCACTCTGGTGAGCAGACAAGGGGAGGGAGGAGTCTTATCCTGGCAACCTCCATGCTTTGTGATTCTCCATGCCCGGGCCCCGGAGCTGCCCTTCTCCAGCCCACCCAGTGGGGGGCGCACCCTGAGGTGTCAGGGTGCTGCGGGGCAAAGAGCTGAAACGGCTTGTCTTGGGTGCCCCTGTCCGTGCCTCCTCCACGGCTCATGTCACCTCCGCAATTCCTGTCCTCCACTCCCCAGGTGGCTCCCCTGGCCCGGGACACCCTCGTCTACCCTGTGGCTTTGTCATTGTGGAATCTGGGTCCAGCTGATGGGCTCTGCTATGGCACTTGGCAAAGCAAGAGCTCTTGAACCTCACTGTCCCTTTTACGGGGGACGTCTCCGTGAAAGTCACGTGCAGGCACCCATCCTTGCTGACCTGCTTCTCAGACTCCTTTAAGGACACGCTCAGGCCTTCTCTGCCCTCTCTGGACTCCCGCGGTTCCACCGGGTCCTCCCAGCTGCCCGCACCAGCAAGGACACCTTCCCTCTGCCCCCAACCTTCCCTCCGCTCCTGACCTTCCCTCTGCCCATTGCACCCCCACGACCTCCCACCGTCCAGATGTCAGCTTAGGGACCCCCCACCCAGGAGGCCTCCTCTCATTCCTCTGCTGGGCTCAGGCCACCCGCCGGTCCTCTCCCTGCACCCAAGGGCAGGGACCAGGGAGGAGCATGTCTCCACTGTACCCGAAGTGGCCCCGGCTTCCCTAAGGCCTGAACCCACACACCTTGCACATTCCGCTGACTCCCCTAAGTTTCCCAGATGATAAAGGACCCCTTCCTCCAGGCAACCAGCAAACCCCCAGGATCTTTTGGTGGAAAGCAAAGGTGCATTACCTGCTCAGTCCTTCACACAGTGGGAGAGTGGAGGAGGGACTAAAAATCCGGGGTAACTGACACTGAAAAGGGAATTTGCTCCCCCAACCCAGGTCCTCAAATGGCGGTCCAAGGCGTGGAGGGGCTGTTCTGGGGGAACCCTCTCACCAGCCCCTTCTCCCGGGGGCGAGTGTAGGGGACCCCCAACAGGGATGCAGAGGCTGGTGCAGGGGAAGCTTTCAGGCACAGAATGGAGTCAGCCATTGTCGTTGGAGTGACATGTGGGACATCAGTGCGTGACCCACAAAGTCCTTAGTCCTCTTCTGAGCCTTCATGGGACCTGGGCTCCAAGATGCAAGGGAGACAGGGGCTGAGGCAGCCCAGGCCCTGTGGGGCCGAATGGGTTGTTGACTTCCTCTCATGACGAGGACTGGAGGGCTGGTGAGGGCGTTGAGTGGGGCAAGAGCCAAAAGGTGCTCGGCCCTGTGCGGGGCGGACAGGTGCCAGCGGCCCGAGCTCCCCCTCGCCCAGGCTGGTGTTCTGACGGGCAGGCTGGTCTCAGGCCTTGCCCGGGGAGCACGCGGCAGGAGGGTTTGGGGCAAGCTAGGGGCGCGGGAACCCGGAGGTAGTTGGCAGGGGAGGCGGCAGAGGCACGTCCAGCACCCTGGACAGAGCCTGTTTTGGCTGGGCCCCAGCGCATTTCCTCCAGGCCGGGCTGGGGCGGGGGGGGGGGGGGGGGGGGGGGGGGGGGGGGGGGGGGGGGGGGGGGGGGGGGGGGGGGGGGGGGGGGGGGGGGGGGGGGGGGGCCGGGGCCGGGGGGGGGGGCCGTTGCCCCACCAGCGGGTTGGGGCGGGCGGCGCGAACAGATGGGCGGGGGACGCCCAGCTAGTTTGCCGCAGCAACCGCCACGCGGCGAGGAGGCGGGCCGGCAGCCTCTGGGGCCAAAGTCGGCGGTCGGGAGCCGGCACCCAGGACCGCCCCGCCCTGCTGGGCTCCTGAACTCCGCCAGTCCCGCGGGTGGGAACGGAGCTGGTGCCAGTCGAAAGGAAAGTGAGCGCCCAGGGCTCCTGGGTTTTGTGGGCTTCTCTGGGCCTCAGTTTCCCCAGACGATCCCTAACTCGGAGCGCCACCGAGGGGCTTGCGTGGAGTCCTGAGAGCCCCGCCCGGCAGTCCAGCAGCGGGGCCCTCGTCCTGCCTCTGCCGCTTCCCAGGGGCCAGGGCTCGAGCGAGCGGAGACCTTTCTCGGGGTCCCTCTGCTTCCTGCTCAGACGCTCTGTCTGCAGAGCGACTGGTGGGGCGAGTTCCTCCTGGTAGCAGAAACCCGCGTGGGAGCGCCCAAGTCCTGGGCTTTGCGTCCCGCCGGCACCGGGTCCCCTGCCCGAAGCTGGGGCGGGCTCGGAGGAGGGGCTTAGACGGGATGAATGGAGGGGGCGGTGGTGGACATGGAGGGACTGAAACCCCCGCGAGGCCCGGCCCGGCCTCACCCGCGCCCCCCCTGCCCGCCGGGTCAGGGCAGCTCCGGCTGCACCGGCGCCCACACCCCCCCGCCGGTGCTGGGGGTGGGCCGCCCCGGGCCGCGACCCCGCCGCAGATGGGACGCGAAGGGCTGGGGCGAGACCCACCCCCACTCCCGTCTTCCTCTCCCTCCCCCTTGGGCAGGAACCGAAGCCGGAGGTGGGGCTCGGAGGCGACCTGACTCCGTGGGGCGGGGCGTGAGACGCCGCCTCCTTAAAGCCGCGCAGCCGGCGAGGCGCTCCCCGCTGGCGTCGGCTCCGGCTGCGCGCGGAACGAGCCTCCCGCTGGTCTCGGTCTCCGTTCCGCTTCGGGGAGGGCGCGGGTCACCCACGCGCCCGGCGCGTATTGGCGGCGTCCAGCATGGGGTTACCTCGGAGGGCGGGGGACCCGGCGGAGCTGCGTAAGGTAGGAGCGGGGGACTGGGCCCCGGGGACTGGGGGCTGAGGGCGCAGCCTGTGACCCGCGTAATCGCGCCTCTGCGCCGCCCGCAGAGCCTGAAGCCTCTGCTGGAGAAACGCCGCCGCGCGCGCATCAACGAGAGCCTCAGGCAGCTCAAGGGGATCATCCTGCCGCTGCTGGGCAAGGAGGTGAGCGGGGGCGCCGGGCGCCGCGGCGGGGGCCCGGGGCGCGGGGCGAGGAAGGCGGGAAGGCCCCAGGAACGGGCGAGGAGGCTCCTCGCGGCGCCCACGGCCGAGCCCGGGTCGCGCGGCACCCAGCGCCTGGCAAGAGCTCGGCGCTCAGGCAGCCGGCCGGAGATCTGCCTTGATTGTCCGTTTCTCTGTCACTCTCCCTGGCGGCCTGTCGCAGAGCTCCAGCCACTCGAAGCTGGAGAAGGCTGACATCCTGGAAATGACCGTGCGCTTCCTGCGGGAGCTGCCTGCGTCCTTCTGCCCGGAGGCAGCGCCCAGTGAGTGACCCCGCCCCGGCCCTGCGCCGCACCCTGGCCTCACCCCGGTCTCACCCCAGCCTCTCTCCGAGCCTCATGCGCCTCTCTGCCCGCAGCGCCCTGCGACAGCTACCGCGAGGGCTACCGCGCCTGCCTGGCGCGCCTGACCCGCGCGCTGCCCGCCGCCCGCGTCCTGGAGCCCGCCCTGAGCGCTCGCCTGCTGGAGCACCTGCGACGGAGGGCGGCCGGTGCCACCCCCGACGGCGGGAGCGCTGCGGACTCCTGCGGCCCACTCTCGCCCTCGCCGCCGCCCGCTCCCGCGCCCCCGCCGCCGGCGCCTCCCTGCCGCCCCAGCCTCTGGCGGCCCTGGTAGCCCTCTGGCCCGTCCACGACCCTGCTGACTGCCCTTGGGGCCTGAGGAAGCTCGTGGTGACAACTGCTGTTCCCACGGAGGGATCAGCCCCACACCCACAGCCAGACGGGAGCCCAGGTGCTTGTGATCCATGTGTGGCAGACTGAAGGCCGGGGAACTCAGCTAGAGGAAATAAGTGGGAGACCCTGCCTCACCCCCCCTCCTTAAGGGTGTCTGGACTGGAGGAAGGAGGGTCAGGTGGCTGCAGGGGAGGATGAAGACCCCAACCCCACTGGTGGAAGTGGCACTAGGCCTGGGTCCGTCCCTGCCGACCTGGCAGCAAACATACCTGTCCTAGCACTGGTGCCAGAACAACAGGCTGGGCCAGGTGCTCACCTGAGCCAGGGGCAGGCATCTGCTGTGACTGGTCACTGCCCTCCCGGGCCTTCTTGGGCCTGCCTCCTTGCCCACTCTGCTTGGGAAGCTCTGGGCAGACAGAGGCAAGGACCCAAGGGGCTCCGCTGGCCGGGTAGCCATCTGCTCCAGTCCTGGGCCCTCCTGTCCAAAGCCTCCAATCAGAGGGACTGGAGGAGCCAGGGCTCGGTGCTGGCAGCGGTGGCCGCTTTGCTGCGTGGACGTGGGGAGGATGTACTTCCCCCAGCATTAATTTCACCTGGTGTGTGTGCCGGGCGTGCCGAAGGGGTGGGATGAGCGTGAGGGCGCCCAGTGCAGAGACCATGCCCAGGTGGGGGAGCGGCGGCCGGTCACGGAGCAGCAGAAAGCCAGGGGGTGACCGCAGCAGGTTAAGGACTGGGAAACGCCTCTCCTGGTTTGCTCGTGCGAACTGCTCCCTGCCGCTCTCCAGGGTGGGCTGCTGGAAGCCACTTGTTCTTAAGACTTTTCTTTCTTCCCATGGAAGTCAGAGGACCTGTGAAGACCCAGGGAGGGGCCCGCGGGTCCCGGGGGTGGGGTGGGAGGAGGTCCCCAAGACAAGGCAGGAGCCCCACTGTAGGTCGTGTCCCCAGCATTCCGTGAGGATCCGCTGAGCGTCCTCGACAGGCGGGCGCCCTCACCCGAGTGCCTAGGCCACCAGCCCGTGTGAGGCCCGGGGCTCTAGGGGCAAGAGGACAGCGCTGATGGGGGCGTTGTCAGTAAACCCTCGAGGACCTTGGCGCCGATTTGGATGGCGCGACGTGGGAAGCTGTGGCTGTCATTGCAGAAGTCACTGCTAAGACAGCAGGGTGACCCCCAGCAAGGTGTCCTGTCCCACCCCCCTCTCGGGGCCCAGATGGCTGGACGGTGGGCTCCCAGAGGGCAGGGCTGGGGCTGAGTGCACCTCTGTCCCCAAGGCAGCGGGCGCACAGCGGGTGCTCAATAAACATGTGGACTAATGAGTGGGTGACATGAGCAGACCATGATGTCCTGAACCCCAAACAGTCTCGACTCCCACCCTGGGGCCCTACTGTCCCTCTGAGTATTTGCCCCACCAGGCCTGTGCTTCCAGTAGGACGAGAGTTGGGGAGGATGCAGAGAGCAGGGCAGCGGTTTCTGCTGCCTCTTACCTGTTCCCAGGACTGCTCAGAGGCTGGGGATAGCGCTGCTGAGCTGCCGGGAGCAGGGGAGGAGGAGGGGCAGGTAACCGCAAAGCTCACACCCCCATGTGGGCGTGGAGTTTCCTCCTGGGGTCCAGGAGTGCATATCTGGCATGCACTGCGCTGGCTCCTGGTCCCTCTAGGCACTTTCAATACAGTTTTAAACTCTGTACCAAGAATGGACCGTGCAGAGGCCCCTGGCCTCCTTCCGGCCGTATCTGCCAATTCTTGCTGCTGAGCCCTGTCTGGGCTCCCGGCTCTGTGCTCTCAGTGACCTGATCTCAGCCAAGCCACAGTGCAAGCATCAGGGAGGAGGCTCCTGGAGAGGCCGGTGACTCACAGGGTTGGACCTTCCGGGGCACCTGAGTGGGCAGCCAGCCTGCTCTGGCAGGAAGCTGAGGTAGGCCCAGACGGGGGAGGTCCTGGGCGCCAGGTGAGAAGCCAACTTCCCAGCAGGGGTGCGCAAGAGCTGCCCAGAAGGCCTGGGCTGGCACCAGGACTGGGCTTGTGAAACAGGGGCAATAACACCTTCCTCCCACAGGGCGCCTGCGGACACTCCCTCCTCCGGGCAGCCCCCCTCGTGTTCCCAGAGGTGAGCCTGATGCCCAAGGTGAGCACAGGGCCAGTCGGGCTTTTTCTGCGTAGGAGAGAGAGGCTGCCTCCTTTGGGAGCATTCATGACGTTAATGAGGCCAACGTCGTGCTCCAGGGCCAGGTCCTGGGATGCCCTTTCTGGGACAGTCCCCTGACTGACTCCATCTGGTGACCACGCTTGGTTGGAGGAAAGGGCCCCTGTCCCTCATAAACCAGTGGGCGAAGTGACTCAGTGATGCAGGACAGCCAGAGCGCTGAACTGACTGGGAGACTCAGGCCAGAGCCGGGCCCCGCCCAGCTGCCTGGCAGCAGCTGATTCAAAGAGGTCAAATCTCGTTTCCAGGAGCGAGCGTGGATAAAGAGGGGGTTGCCAAGGAGATGGCTCCTAAACATTTACAAACTGCTCTGCTTTGCTCTGCCCTGCCGGGCTGCGTCTCCCACCGGTTCATCTCGACCAGGGAGCGCCATGAACAGAGTCTGGGAAACCCTGAGGAGCTCTGCAGAGCCCTCCCCATCCTGCTTCCAGGCGATCACTCTGGAGCCTATGGTGGGATAGAGGGGCCCTTCCCCATCCTGTGTGGTAACCTCCTACTCCAAACATCGAGGCCAGATTTCCTTTTACAAAACACGCCAGGTTGCTCTCTAGCCAGTCTGGAGAAGAACGAGCCCACCCAGTCGTGTTATTTCCTTAGTTTTGCTTCTAGTCTAGGCCCCTTATGGGGGCGCCCTGTCTGGGGTGCGTGTGTCCCTGAGCATCCGGGTGGCTGCCCTGCGGAGAGCAGCCAGGCATGTAATGTGGGGAAGGCAACCAGCTACCGAGGGTTCCCAGGGAGCAACTCGTTTCGCTTTGGGTTTTGAGAGGCCTTGGCAAAGCCCCGGGCGCTTAAAATAGCTGTAATAAAGCTTTGGAAGGTTTCAGGAGCGTGAGAAAGGAAACGCCCTGTGTGTGTGTGGGTGGTGTCCAGGCACCAGAGACCCACTGGAGGGCAGCAGAGAGCAGCGCCGGTGGCCGTTCGCGGGATCCGGCTAGTGAGGGAGGTCGGGGTTCCTGGCTGGGCAGCCGCAGAGGGAAACGCCAAGCCGAGAATGTGCCGGCGTGGTGCTGGGTCTGCTGTGGACCGTGGGCCCCGGAGCCACCTGTGTTGGTGTTCAGTATGTTCAAAACCTGAGGGAGCCCTGACCGACGGGGCTCACTTGGTGGGGCGTGTCCTGAAAAGCAAAAGGTCTCTTGTTTGATTTCTGGTCAGGGCACATGCCTGGGTTGCGGGTTCGGTTCCTGGTCGGGGTGCGAACAAGAGGGAACCGAGCGGTGATTCTCTCCCTCTCTTTCTCCCTCCCTTCCCCTCTCTCTAAAAAAATAAAATAATAATAATAAAATGAAAAGATAGCTTAAAAAAAATTAAACCTAAGGAAGCCCAGGACAAACAAGGAATGATTCTAGGCCCCAGAAATGAGAGACAGGTTCAGATTTTGTGGGGAGGACATTGTGAGGCCCTCTGTAAGAAAACTAATATAAAAGTATGGACGCAGACTTAGTATGAAGGGGACTACTTATTGAGAACAAAAGTGTAAGTCCCATCACACCAGGGGTGTTTGCAGACTGGTGTCCCATCCTTCCAGGTTCTAAGTGGTTCACCAGACCCACTTACCCAGAAGTGCTTCCTGGTGACAACCCTAACCCCTCTGCTCCCAGGACGGTCTGTCCTTGCTCCGTAGCAGCCTCAAGCTGAGGCCCCATCAGCCTCATGGCAAGTCCACCTGCCCCGGGTGGACCCTGAATCTGCTCGAGTAATGACAGATAAATGCCGTCCATGCCCTCCATCCTTCCTTACAAGCTAGAGACGAGCAGACATAGGTTTACACACTACCATCATTTACAGCAACTTTCCCCTTCACACCTGTGTGGGAAGCTCGTGAAATGCACATCCCCAGGTCCCGCCCCTGGGGGCTCTGACTCTGATCTGCATCAATAGCCTCATCCCACACACCTGAGCCCAGGTGAATGCGCTCCAGCAAAGCCCCCACGTGTGAGCGATGGATGGCGGAGCGGGGGGGCGGGGGCTGCAGGGACGGAGTCAGTGTTCAGTGGAGACAGAGTTCCAGCTTTGGAAGATAAGGAGGGTCCTGGAGGTGGATGGTGGTGACTGCTGCAGTTTTGGGAATGCGCTAATGCCCCTGAACTGGGCACTTAAAAATGGTTAGGACGGTGCCCTGAATAGAGTGGCTCAGTGGACTGGGCACCAGCCTGTGAACCAAAAGGTTGCTGGTTCAATTCCCAGTCAGGAGACATATCTGGGTTGTAGGCCAGGTCCCAAGTAAGGGGTGTGTTAGAGGCAATTGATGCATATTAACTCCCCCTCCTTTCCCCTCTCTCTAAAGATAAATAAATAAAAATCTAAAAAAAAGAATTGTGATGATAGCCCTGGCCAGGTGGCTCAGTTGGTTGGAGCGTCCTCCTACACACCACAAAGTTCTGGGTTCAGTTCCTGGTCAGCGCACATACCTGGGTTGCAGGTTCGATCTCTGGGCTGGGGGTCTGGGGGAAGCAACTGGCTGATGTTTCTCTCTCACATCAATGTCTCTCCCCCCCTTTCTCTCTTTTTAAAATGAACTAAAAAAAAAAAAAAGTCTCCTTGGGTGAGGATTTTTAAAAATGGCGACGATAGACCAGCAGGACAGCGCTCCCCTGTCTCTTTGGTCGACTTTCGTTTTTACTTCGAGTCTTCTAGTCCTTCCTTTTCCCAGCCTCGCTGATATGACTTAGTCACGTTTAGGCCACGTGCAGAGAGCCACAGGGTCCTCTAATGGGGGTGGGCCGTGCAATCACAAGTCTCCCCCGATCTGCCCTGACTGGCAGGGTCAGTGGGCGGGGCCAGTGGGCGGGGCGTCGTACCTCAAAGCGAAGGTTTGAACCCCTGGCAGGGCAGGTGCAGGGTTGTGGGCCTGGTCCCCGGTTGGGGCGTGCATGAGAGGCAACAGATTGATGCTTCTCTTCCTCTCCTTCTCCTTCCCTTCCCCTCTCTCTAAAAACAGATAAATAAAATCTTTTAAACCCAAGCATATTGATCATTTCACTAGGTACACGTGGTCTGAATCCTCTAAGTAAGAGGCGGAGCTTGTCAGGCTGCCTAAACACGCAAGGCCCTGCTCTCCACAGCTCTGCTAGAAACCCGCTTCTGTACCTCCCCTCGCAGCCGCCGCCCTGCTCTGCCCAGCCCGCTGCCTGGTTTTCGATGGCGGTGATGTATGCATTTGGCTGGAGGAGCTCTGAAGAGTCTGCAGTGAGACCACGGGTGTCTGACTGGAGTGACAACGGTGATGGTGGAGAAGAAAGTGTGAGACTAGGAGTC
Source organism: Micronycteris hirsuta (assembly GCA_004026765.1). NCBI lineage: Eukaryota > Metazoa > Chordata > Mammalia > Chiroptera > Phyllostomidae > Micronycteris > Micronycteris hirsuta. The sequence continues at coordinate 18,998 of PVJI01004532.1, read as the reverse complement.
AGTCAGAAGGACTGTGGTCCCGCCTTGGAGACTCAAATGGTAAGATATGGAAGAAGGAAGAGAGGAAGCCAAACGTGTCTAGACGTGACCCCATCCTTTGGAAAATGAACCCCCTTAATTGCTTTCTTGAGACTTTCCTCCATCCTGATTTGACACAGTTAGCAACTGCCGTGTGAGCTGGCGAAGAAGCACACTGTAAATATCGAGACCGAAAGGTTCAAGCGTAAACGTGGGAGAAGACTGCGGTGGTTAATTTCATGTGTCAACTTGACAGGCCACGGGGTGCCCGGATCAAACATTCCTTCCATGTGTGTCTGAGGGCGTGTCCCAGGTCGGAGCCTGTAGGCTCGGGAAAGCAGACGGCCCTCCCCAGTGTGGGCACGGGTTTCACCCTGGGCTCCCCTGGTTCTCAGGCTTTTGGACTTGGGTGGAGTCACACTGCCAGCCTCCCTGGGTCTTCCAGCTTCCAGACCCACGGGGGTCATGGGGCAGCTCAGCCTCCATGACCAGCATGGCAGCTGATTCCTCCTAATCTCATTCTCCGTACCGGCCCCCCCGCCCTCACTCTCTGTCTCCAGGGACCTATCCCCTACTGGATCTGATTCTCTAGAGAACTCTGATTAATAAAAAAAATACAATATTAACACTCATCCAAAAAAAAAAAAGCTGGCGTAGCCACATTAATATCAGACAAATAGCTTTCAAACATGAAATGTTACCAACAATAAAATGGGACACTTCATAATGATAGAAGAGTCACTTCCTCAAGAAGACAGAAAAATCCTCATCGCGTAGGTGCTTAGTAATCGGGCTTCAAAATAGACAAAGCAACAACAGACAGCTGAAAGAAGGAGCCCAGTCCACTGTTGCAGACTGGGATTTCAACACTCCTGGCGGAGCAATTGGTAAAACAAATAGGCCGTCCGCAAGGCTTGGCAACACTCTCAGAATGCAGGAGAACAGTGGGATTGCACAGAGGAGCCAAGGAACTTCCCTCAGGCCACACAGCCAGGAAATGCCTGAAGCGGGGGTTCACCGTGTATTATTGCTCCGGATTCCTCCCCATTACCAGGTATGACCCCTTTTCAGGACATTTGTCACTGGTATCAGGTCCACCCGTGTGACTGGACTGATGCGGAAGAAAAGCAGGTCTGTTTCCTGAGAGACCTGAGCACTTAGACGGACACTGGTGGGGTCTCACCCGATCTGTGGCCGGGCAGGAGCTTGGCTGGGAGGCAGTCCTTCCTCGGGGCAGCCGCTGCGATGCCTGGGCTCCTGCCTGGTGCACTCACAGGTCATGCGTCCGCCCGGAGCTCACCTTAAGCAACTCTAGCAAATAAGGGCCCTGGGCTCTTCACAGAGCCACTACTTGGTGCATGAAACCAACATTATTTTTTCTCCAGGGCCCTTGAGAAACGGAACTATACCCTGGTTTTTTTATTATCATATGTGAGAAAAGTAGAATTATCTGACGCTGTGTGGCTTTAGGTGTCATCGCGGGGTTCCCAGTATAAATTTAAGCAAGGGGAAGTTCATTCTGATTTTTAGCAATGTGTGGGGGCAGGTGGGAACCAAAGGGAGTGAGGGCCTGGCGAAGGGGACAGCACCTGCAGGAAGTCACTCAGCCCCTAGGTGGAGCCACACAGGCTGAGGCTCAGAGCCAGGGGCCCAGGAAGGGGAGTGCTCACCTCCCAGGCCAGGCCCTGGTGCGGATTTGACTACCCACTAATGTGCAGGCACCTGGGCATGGCTATAGTTCCAGATGTAGTAGCTGGACCTGCTGAAAGTCAAAGAGATGACTTCTAAGTGCTTCTTTTTTTTTTTTTTTTAAAGATTTTATTTATTTATTTTCAGAGAGAGGAGAAGGGAGAGAGAAAGAGCAGTGTATGGTTGCCTCTCACATGGGCCTCATTGGGGACCTGGCCCGCAACCCAGGCATGTGCCCCGACTGGGAATCGAACCGGGACCCTCTGGTTCCCAGCCCGCGCTCAATCCACTGAGCTACACCAGCCGGGCCTAAGTGCTTCTTTAGGGAAAAGAATCTATGTCTGCCCTAAACCCAAGTGTGTTTTCCTTCTCCACCTGAGGCCCCCTTTGTCCTCGGCTTGCCGTCTTGGACTGTGGGTCCTGTCTTCAAATGGGCCGTTGATTAGTTTTGGGTTTCCTTGGAGTGGTTCATTCTGGGGTCAGATCCCCGGGCTCTACTTTACAGGTGTTTGGAGCAGGGAACAAATGAGGTCACGGGGTCTGTCTTCTAAGCAGCCTCTTTGAGATGCTACTGGTCCTTTGGACTTGCCGTAAGTTTCCTGCTGGCAAGGTACTGGGTCTTGTCCCCTCAATTCAGGAAGCATCCAGCACCTCTGATGAGGAAGACGCAAAGCTTGAGTAAAACGGCTGAATCTTATTAACATGAAAAGAAAGAGGCTGTGTGAGCAGAGGGGCCAGGTCCCTCCCCTGGCTGCTTCCCCACCCCCCATGATGCCTGGGGGCAGGGTAGGCCGGGTCCTGGCTGGGTCCTGTAGTTCCAACCCCAGCTTGAAGTGCTTGGAGTCTTCTTCCTGGGCCCCAGCCCGAGACGACCTGAATGTCCCGGGTCGACCATCCCGGCAGCCCCACGACCCGGGCAGCTTGGCTTCCCCCAGAGCTAGTTCCCAAAGCTTTGCTTCACGCTGCCCCTTCTCTGAGCCAGGCCCTGGTCCGGGTGCTTGGTGACATCCACTTGCTTACCCCCTCCATAACCCAATGGGGCAAATACTGTTGTTTGCCCATCTTTCCCAGTAAGAGAACCGGAGAACAGATGAGTAAGGGTTAATGCAGCACACAGCCTTGGCTGGGGGGTGCCCCTGCTCAGGGGCCTGCTCATGGGCACCGCCCCCCCCCCACGTCAGTCTTTGGTCTCCTGACTCTGGCTGCCTGAGGGGCCGCCCCAAGGGGTGACTTCAATGCGATTTTTTGGACACAGACTTACTGGAAGATTCCTCCGTTTGCTCAGAGGCCCTGCACCTGAAGGAAGTGACCAGCAGCGACACTTGGTGCTCTGAGCTACTTCCTGGGATCCCTTCCCTGCGGTCCACCAGGGGCCTGCTACCTGCCTCTGCCCCGCCCCCGGCCCAGGTGCGGGTCAGGCAGGGGCTCCGGTCAGCGCTGGACGGTTTGGGGGGCCGGGCCCTGTGTTCGTGAGGCCTCTTCTCTTTCGTAGCTCTGAGTTTCATATGCAAACTTACTCAAGAACCAAACCTTCTGTTTAAAAAATTATTGGGAAAAAATTAGTGGGAGAAGATCCTTACTCACTTCCCAGATCCATGAGTTGTGACTTTGAACAGATATGAAATGCACGAGACACAATCTGTAGTCTGAAGAACCATTAGCGACCCGTAAGGCACTGCCCGGGCCCCGGAGGAAACAGCCTTCCCTCCTCCTCCCCACTCGGTGACTCGCCCGAGCCCAGGCCGCTCCCTTCTTTGAGAGAGACCCACTGTTTTTTGTTACAATCATTTCTTTGTTTTTCTCTACAGCTCTACCACCTACTTATGTTTTCCTAACAAATAGAATTAGTCGTTCTTAGCAAATTTCATTTTTTTTTTCAAATTATAAGAGAAAGGTTATTCAGAAAGTTGCAGAGGCGGTAGAAGTGAGGCTGTCGGGCTGCATGGGCTCAGGCGGAAGGGCCCCGGCACTTAGGAGAGAGGCAGAGGGGCTCGGGAAAGGCGAGGGCTCGGTTCTCAGAAAGTTTCACTTACACAATAGAGTGCCATCAGCTATAGTCACTATGTTCTATGTTAGGTCCTCAGACCTCATCTTAGAGCTGAAAGTCTGTACCTTTTAGCAGCCTGCCCCTATTTTCCCGCCCCCCAGTCCTGGCGACACAATCCCGGAGGGGCAGAAGCTATTGCCCCCCACCCTTCCCCCCGTGAGAGAACAAGAGGGAACAGAGGCCCAAAGAGCTAAGCTGAGGCCACACAAGCCCGCATCCCTCTTTGTCTGGCTTATTTCACTTAGCATGGTGCCCTCCAGGTTCACCAACGGTGTTGCAAATGACAGGATTTTCTTCCTTTTTAAAGCTGAATTGTATTCCATTATGTGAGCGGGCACATACGGTCGACCCTCTGTATCCACAAGGGACTGCTTTCAGGAACTCCCTGTGGAAACCCAAACCTGTGGACGCTCAAGTGCCTCAGTCAGTCTTCCACAGCCACGCACGTGGGACCCACGGAAACAGAGGGCTGAGTGTGTATCTCACATCTTCTTGATCTGTTTATCTGCTGACAGACAGGTTGTTTCCATACCTTGGCTATTTTTTAAAAAATCTTATTTATTTATTTTTAGAGAGAGGGGGAGAGAGGGAGAAAGAGAGGGAGGGAAACATCAATGCGTGGTTGCCTCTCACTTGGCCCCCACTGGGGACCTGGCCTGCAACCCAGGCATGTGCCCTGACTGGGAATTGAACCAGTGACCCTTTGGTTCGCAGCCTGCGCTCAATCCACTGAGCCACACCAGCCAGGGTCGTACCTTTGCTATTTAAAAAATGTTTCTTTTTATTTATCTTGAGAGAGAGAGAAAGGGAAACATGGATGCGTTGTTCCGCTTATTCACGCATTCACTGGTTGGTTCCTGCATGTGCTGTGACCAGGGAGCGAGCCTGCAACTTCACTGGGTCGGAAAAGCGCCCCAACTGCCACACCTTGGCTGTTGTGGATGGTGCTGCAACAAGCGTGAGAGTGCAGATGCCTCTCTGAGATACTGGTTTCGTTTCCTTCAGAAGTGGGGCTGACGAGTCACATGGTAGTTCTACGGGTAACTTTTTGAGGAACTTCCACATCGTTCTCTGTAGTGGCTGCACCCGTTTACCTTCCTGCCGACTGCACACAAGGCTTCCCTTTCTCCCATGCCCTCGCCGGCTTTCCTTCTCTCTCGTGTTTTGGATGATGGCACAGAGGACTGGACCTTTCTGCGCATGGCTGTCCTACACCTCCTGGTCTTCTTCTCCTCCACATTGCAATTCTTCCTTGTTCCGTGTAACTGAATTCACACTGTTTGTCTGTTTGGCCCTCCCCTGATGAGTCTGCTACAACGGATGGATGCAGGCCACTGCCGATGGGCATCTGAGTTACCATCTCCAGTCGGGGTTACGACGGTGTTTCTACGAACCCCTCTGCAGTGCCCAGGGCGCACTCATGCTCAGTATATAGGCTATATACCTAGAAGTGGAACTGCTGGGTAAAGGGGATGGCTGTTTTCAACTTCAGTCACTATTTTTAGCTATTTTCCAAAGAGGTGGTAACGCTGTATAGTGCCACTATTGCTTCATATTTGATGCTCCATATCGGTATGAAGAGATAACGGGTGGGTAGTGGGAGGGAATAGTACAAAAACATAGGAATGCAGGGTAGAGGCCTCAGCTCCTGGTCCTTTTCCCCGAAGGTTACCGGCGTCAGCGGTTTCTTCAGTATCTTTCCATAAACGTTAGTCCTTATTTAAGTGATATATTTAAGTTTTTAAAGCGACAATTTATGGGTAATATTTCTAAGTCTAAAGAGAGTATGCAAATGAAGTTTCTGTTGTTAAATTCATGGCTGTTGGTAAACCCTACTGACGCGATCATTTGTGAAACAGTTACCGAGCACCAGTTAAGTGCTAAGCACTCTCCTAGGACCTAGGGAAATGGCAATGAGCAAAAAGGTAAGATAATCATGCCCAGTGGCACGCATTCCGGCTGGGGGAGACACAGTGAACAGATGAGTAAACTGTATGTTAAGTGGTGTTAAGTGCTAAGGACAAAAATGCACCAGTGAGGAGGATTGGGGAGTGTTAGAGAATTGTTAATCTTAAAGAACTGAGCCCTGGCTGGTGTGGCTCAATGGATTGAGTGCGGACTGCAAACCAAAGGGTCACCGGTTCGACTCCCAGTCAGGGCACATGCCTGGGTTGCAGGCCAGGTCCCCAGTAGGGATCGCATGAGAGGCAACCACACATTGATGTTTCTCTCCCTTTTTCCCTCCCTTTCCTTCTGTCTAAAAATAAATAAAATCTTAAAAAAAAAAAAGAACTGAGAGGTGGGGGGTAAGACACCTGGGTCCCTGGGGAAGAACGGCCCCATATATTCAAGGACTATCGGGGAGGTCAGAGGGGCTGGGGCTCAGGGACCGAGGGGAACAGTGGTAGGTGCTGGCAGACGTGGGCAGATTCGTTGTCCCACAGGGAGGAGCGATCCCATCCCAGGCTGTATCGTGTGCAGAGCTGCTGATGGGATGGACCAGGGTGTGACTGGGAGAGAGGTATCAAGGATGACTGCTAGGTCAGCCAGTAGGAAGGGAGTGTGACTTACTCAGCAGGGAGGGAAGACGGAGAGGAACACATTCTGGGGAGCAGGAGGACCTGGCGGCAGAGTGAGCTGTAGCCCAGGCAGGAGCACAGGAGTATGGAGTTTAGGGGAGAGGTCTGGGTCGCAGATATGTGGCAGTTACTGAATGGATGGGATTGAAAAGTCACGGGACACGGTGAGACCCTGAGTCCAAGCACTGCTGCTTTTCTCAAGTCCCCAGAGGCACCAGCAGAGGAGGGTGGGCAGAGTGGCCAGAAAAATAAGTGTGTGTAGCTTGGAAAGCGAAGAACAGACGTTCCAAAAAAAAGAGGAATGACGGTGAGAGGTCAAGAAAGATGGCTTCTGACGTGCAGTGCTGGACTTAGCAACTTGGAAGGAATCAGTGACCTTGATCATTGAACAGCAGAGACAAAACCCAGAAGGGAATGGGTTCCGGAGGGAATGGGAGGAGCGAAGAGGAGAGCGGGTGCATGCATGAACAGCTCTGTTTGAGAAGTTTTGCTGAAAGAGAGGCGTAGAGAAGGGCCAGTATTTTTTTTTTTAACTTTTTTTTTAAAAGATTTTTTATTTATTTTTAGAGAGAGGGGAAGGGAGGGAGACAGAGAGGGAAACAGCAATGTATGGTTGCCTCTCACGTGGCCCCCACTGGGGACCTGGCCTGCAACCCAGGCATGTGCCCTGACTGGGGGTTGAACCGGTGACCCTTTGGTTCCCAGCCCGCGCTCAATCCACTGAGCTACACCAGCCAGGGAAGGCCCAGCAGTTTGAGAAAGTAGAAAAAGCTAAAATGGGAAGGTGAGAGACTGTTAAGGACAGAGGTCATGGAAATCCATTAGCAAGTCAATAAAAATAACTCATGATGGTTTTGCTGAAGGATTGGGCCCCCCCCCCCCGCCACTTCGGTCCTCCTCGAATCGAGGGCAACCTCATACACAACAGACAGTTTTATACACGTGATTAATTCTGCAGCACCATTTTCTCATTACAGAATCCAGGATGCAATAATATCCGGGCCGAGCTGCTACGGTCTCTGGCTCCCTCTGGCGTGTTGTCAGCGGGCCGCGTAGACTGACCCCCCATCCTTGCTTCTCCCCAGCCCAACTCCGCAGCCCTGCGCGGCGGCGGCGGCTGCTGCAGAGGTACTTGCGGGGCCTGACGGATCCTGTCTTTCCCTTTTGTGCACCCACGTGCCTCCCTGCAGAAGCCGAACGGCAGCTCGACCCTGCACGCTCGTTTACAGGAAACCGCCTGCAACTTCCTCTCTGGGCGGATTTTAGACGGCGGGACCGCGACACACACTCCCGCAGGCCTTTCTGCCGCACAACGGCCACAGCGCCTCGGTGTCCGGACTCGCCCGCCCGGTCGGCGCTCCGTGAGACCGCGCCGCGCGGTGGCCCAGCTGACCCGCACTGCCCTACCCCGCCGGCGCCGCCCAACAGTCGCCGAACCTTCTGGAAGCGACGCCCGGCTGCCAGAACCGGTAGCCCGAGAGGCTTTGAGGGGCGGAGCGCGCAGGGCGGGACTTGCGCAGGAGGACGCGTCCGATTCGCCGTCTGTGCGCAAGCCCCGCCTCATGGACGCCATGGCCCCGCCTTTTCCCTCCCCCTCCATGGAGCCGCCCAGACTCATTCATTCCGCGCCGGGCCTGCCAGACACCTGCCCTCTTCTTCAGCCGCCCGCCGCCAAGGCCGTCGCCGCCGCCAGCATGTCGGGCCCCGCCGCGGATACCCCTTCCGCCATCCAGATCTGCCGGTAAGAGGGGTGCACGCGCGGCGAGCGGCCGAGATGCTGAGGCACCGCCCGGGCCTGTCCGGAGCGACCTCCGCGTTTTCCTCGCCCGCGTCCCGGGTCCGTCACCTCCGGCCGCCGCCCGCCGCCTGACCCCGCCCACCCCATCCCCTGACCCCCAGCGGCCGGGTGCGACTCGGTTGCCGCAGAGTCGGTGGCCTCCCAGCGCGCCTCCCCGCGGGCCTCTGGCGCATCCCGGGGGCGGCGCCGCGGTCACGCAGGCCCTTTGCGCGATTATCGGCGCGACGCCTTTGCCGGGCGGGGGTCGGAGTGAAGCCCCCGCGCCCCGCCCAGCCCCTCCCCGCCTGTGCCGGAGCATGCTGGAGCCCCAGCTCAAGTCCCACTGAACCGCCTAGTGCAGGCTCGTTCTCTGGGCGGTGGTGCAAAGCCAAGCGGATCTCCCGAGAAGTAGGGCGCAAGTAACCAGCTCGCTGGTCGGCGTCCGGAGCTCCGCGAGCCGTTCGATGGGTGCCCTAGTGGGCGGGGGCTGCAGCTGTCCAGTCCCACTTACGGCACCGGCCCTGGTTTTGAGGGGAGCCAGAACTAATAGGAAGAACAGGAAATGCCCCTCCCCTCTAACAGTTTACTGCTAAGAAGAGGGGCTGGTCCACTGAACCTGAAAGCATCTTACACAATGGGGGCAAACGGTTGTTCTCAGCGGACCACCCCTGCCTTCTTCCAGGGGAACCGGGTAGAGGGAGGCCCCCAGAGGAAGTGCGAGATCGGGAGCGGTCTCTTCGCGCGCAGGAGGACGGAGGGCAGCCTCAAGGTTACTTACTCTCCATTCCCTTGGGCAGAGTCAGAAGCAGGCACGCTGGTATTTGATAGTGGGCTGAGTAAGGGCACGCGTGTGGGACGGCCGCGCCCAGGCAGTGGGGCTGGGGGCAGGGCCTGCCCCGCTTCAGGCACCACCACGAGTGAGGGCGGCTTCGGGTTGCCGTTTCGGAATGGGTGCTGCAGGTTCGGGCTTTGGATATTATCCTGGCCTAGGGCCCGAGCCAAATTAGTTTCCCGTGGATGTTGACAGCACCCTGGAAGAGTAAGTGCTGGATCAGTGGGGCGACCAGACTGCACCCCTCTTCTGGCCTAGTCCAGGGTCTTTGCTGACCTCAAGGTCAGTTTTAGCTTTTCCAGGGAGAAGAAATCTTTGGGGGAACCTTGCTCCTTTTGCCTTGTTGTGGTCTGTGTGGCTGTCTTGACCCCACCCACTCCAAGTTCCTGGGGCAAAAAGAATAGGGGTAACTGATATTTGGAGAGAGAGAGAGGCCTGGAATCAGGTTGTGCCTCTTATTGGCTGGGTGACCTTGAGGTTCATCCTTTGCGAAGGGCTTGAGTCTCTCTCACCTACTGGGCTTGTCCACCTTCCTGGGGAAGGAGGCAAGGACCCCCAACCCTCTGCTGGGCTGGGGAGGAAACCCAGTGCCTCTGTAAGTCGTCAGGCCCTGAGAGCCCACAGGGCAGCTCCTACCGGGTCTTTTGTCTCCAGCCCCACGTTCTTTCCACTGCGCTCCCCCCGCAAAAGCGGGTACCGATTTCAGTCTACTTGTGGAAGGCTGGGCTTTTGTTTACTTCATCAGGATACTAAACAGCAGGTCTGTGTGTACCCTTTTTTAAAGCCAGCTTCTCACCTGAAATTTACATAGTGTTATTAACCAGTATTGCCCCCCCCCCCCGATACATTTAATTTAAACAATAATAAATATCAAACAAAAAAACACTAGTAATTCATCTAATGTTATTAACGGATGTTACCTCAATAAGTTTAATTTAAAAAATAATTGTAAAATCCCCTCCAGCTTCTAACAGGTGATAGATTTTGGAGTAGCTTTAGATACTTCTGTGAGTACACAAACCTGCTTACTCACCATGCTCTCCAGCTGCCTCTTGAATATTCATGATTGCATACTGTCTCCAAGTGGCTGCCTGGCTGTGGGATGCTTGGGCAGCCTGCCTGGCTGAGGTGAGCCTCAGGTGCCCAGCATACCGGCCAGAGAGGGTGAGGACTTGGCCTAGTGACCCCAGACATGGGGAGAGAGGACACATCAGGGCGGGGAGCCCTTTAAGGACATCTGAGCCGACACTGTGGGTTGAAAGAGGAGCCTCCTGGCCTAGGACAGCCAAGCCCATGAATTTAACAAATTTCACTGGACACCTCCAAGGAGCAAAGCACCTCGAGAAAGGGACAGGGACCTAGAACATTTGGTTTTTGCCTTAGGTTTCACAGGTCAGCAGGAAGAGGACCCAACCCCCGCCATCCTAGACCGTGAGGAGTGGTGGCAGGCTCTGTGGTTGGCAGGAGGTGCTGAAGGGACAGGGGCTGTAGGAGCTGGCGAGGCAGGGGTTGGAGCCTCGCAGCCCCAGGCCTGCGTGTGAGTTCTGCCCCTCGCCTGCCTGAGCCCCCCCCCCCCGTGCCCCCGTTTTCTCGTGGGTGGCCTGAGTGTTAAAGAAAAGAAAGTGCACCCGTGCCTGGCAGGACAACTGGCCCGCTGTAAATCAGTGGAACCTCTTTTTGTCTCAGAAGTGGGACACAAGCCCAGGAGCCCAGGAGCTTGGGTTCGAATCCCAGCTCTGCCTCTTGTAGGTGTGTAGCCTCAGGCGTGTTCCTTACCCTGCTGGGCCTCCATTTTCTCATCTGCGGGTCAGAGACAATGGTAGTGCCCTGCTCAGGGTCACTGAGAGGGTCAAAGCCCGTGGCAGAGTGCCCGGCACTTACAAACACGAGCTCACAAAGGGAACCCTTTGTCTGGGAGAGTCCGAACTTCGGACGGCCAGGCCACTGTGTGGCACTGTTCCCTCCTCTGGGTCCGGACCGACAGATGCAGGTTTTGGGACAGCATTTGAAGTCTCAGGAGAGCATTTGTCCTTTGATTTATTTGCAGTAATATTAATTAACGTTTAGTTAGCGAATTACATTTTTCCTGTCGAGCTGAGAACAGCAGACCCAGAAGGGCCCATGGAGGCCTCCGCCCTGCTCTGTCCCTTTGCAGGGTGGGAACGGGGCTACCAGAGGGTGAAGGCTGGGGAGGCTTTGACCAAAGGCAACTGGAGGATTGTCCCCGCCGGCGACCTGGTGCTCAGGCCTGCTCGCACCCACGTGTGCGCTTACACCCTGCTGTGCAGGTTGGTCCCGGCATGAGTGTGTGTCCCGAGGAAGCTGAGGGTGTGTCGTGAGGGCGTGTCGGGTCGCAGGTGGTGGGAGGGTACGCGGGGCAGCAGGATGCACTGGAGCTTCCCACAGGGAGCTCCTTGTCTTTGCTGCCCAGTAGAGTTGCCATTAGCCGCACGGAGCCAGCGAGAGCTTGAAATGTGGCCATACTGGAGCAACTGAATTCTTAACTGCATTCATTTGAATTTATCTGAATGTAAACATAGCTAGCCTCCTGTGTCAGTGCAGTGTGTAGAAGAATTTAAAAGCCGGAATTTCCTGGTAGGTCTCCAGGGGCAAAGGTTTCCTGAGAGGTTGGGAGCTGTCTGGGGACCGCGGTCAGCTCTCAGACAACTGAGCTGACGGGGGTAGGCCTGGACATGGCCCAGGGCAGGCAACACGGAGTCTTTCATTTGCAGGTAGACGTGCGTGGTCTGCGAGCTATCTCTCGCTTGGCGCTTTCAGGGGCAGACCTGCTAGGAGAGGGGCCGCGACCCCGTGAGTGCCTGGAAATGCGTGGGGCGTCTGGCAGATGTGCCAGTGAGTGTTAGTGCCGTGGGCCTAGTTTTAGTACGTTATGGGGCAGGAATTTCCTCCCCTTGGGGCTCTGTCTTTGGGTTTACAGTGGAATTAATACAACCCAGGGCCTGCTTTACAGAAACCACATTCGTAGCTAGCATGCTGGAACATCCTGTAAACTGATGCATGGTGCCGGCTCCCTTCCTGCTAGGATGTGGGGGCGCTGGGCAAGACCCTGTCTTTGCAGCCCAGAGAGCCTGTGGCTGGGAGGTTGTGTTCGTCCACCGTCTGGTCTCCCTGACAGCGGGCCAAGCACCCTGGCATCACCTGTGCCTTGGCACTGCAACTGACCAGCCCCCAGCTTTCAATTGGCCACACGTTGCTTTCTCCTGGGGGCGGGGCTTCTCTGGGTGGGGTCAAGCCAGGGTGACCACACTGTGTGTCTCTGGTCCCCTCGGCTGCTGTTTCTTTAACCTCCGTAGGTGTCCTGGGAGCTGGATAAATTGCATGGTCACCTCCCTGGTCGCTCTACCCTCGACCCTTGGCTGCTGATGGCTGAAGAATTGCAGAAGTTTGTTACAAATACAGATTTCCTGCATGATTATTGTACTTCAGTAGAAAGTCAACAAAACTTTTTGTAATCTTATTTTTAATAATCTTTATTTTTAACCTTTTTTTAAGATATATTTTTTATTTATTTTTAGAGAGAGGGGAAGGGAGGGAGAAAGAAAGAGAGAGAAACATCAATGTGTGGCTGCCTCTCACGTGGCCCCCACTGGGGGCCTGGCCTGCAACCCAGGCATGTGCCCTGACTGGGAATCGAACCAGTGACCCTTTGGTTCGCAGCTCATGCTCCACTGAGCTACACCAGCCAGGGCTATTTTTTGAAAATCTTTATTCTATTTTTTCCATTACCATTTTGTGCCCTTATGCCCCCCTCTCCTCTCCCCCGATTTTTAAAGCATTACTAGGTATTTGGTATTTAGGGGAGCTTGAATAGTCCCTTGATAGTTAATGATATTAAGGGATTCATATCATAGTTCAGGTGGGGTAATTGTTTTGTGGTTCTGTTTTTATTTTTATTTATTTATTTTTAGACAGAAGGGAAGGGAGGGAGAAAGAGAGGGAGAGAAACATCAATGTGTGGTTGCCTCTCACGTGGCCTGCACTGGGGACCTGGCCTGCAACCCAGGCATGTGCCCTGACTGGGAATTGAACCGGTGACCCTTTAGTTCGTAGCCGGCGCTCAATTCACTGAGCCACACCAACCAGGGCTGTGGTTCTGTTTTTAAAAGGAGTCCTTATTTTTTTTTTTTTTTAAAGATTTTATTTATTTTAGAGAGAGGGGAAGGGAAGGAGACAGAGAGGGAGAGAAACAGCAATGTACAGTTGTCTCCCACATGGCCCTCACCGGGAACCCAGCCCGCAACCCAGGCATGCGCCCCCACGGGGAATCGAACCGGGACCCTCCTGTTCCCACCCCCCGCTCAATCCACTGAGCTACACCAGCCAGGGCAGAGTCCTTATTTTTATATCAGGGGTGTCAAACTCATTTTCACCAGGGGCCACATCAGCTGCGTGGTTGCCTTCAAAGGGCCGAACGTAATTTTAGGACTGTATAAATGTAACTACTGCTTAACAGTTAAGTGAGAACTGGTGTTGCCGCCGGTACAAACAAGGTTCTGGACTGATTCGGCGCGTGCGTCTTGTGTTTGCCACCTGCGTTTAGAGGGACAGCTGTGATATTTGCGGATGCCAAACCCTGATGTCTAATGTTCCCTTCAAACTCATGTGGAGTAGGGGGAGAGTCGGGGCGCGGCAGAGAGGAACCAGAGTTGATGGTTTGGAGCTCTTTGGTGGGGCTTGGCGAGTCATTTCCTTTTTCTTCTACCCTTGTAAACTTTCGATGTTTTCCACAATTAAAGAATAAAAAGAAAATCAGCTCCAGGATCCCCACCCGGCGCCTGCCTCAGCTCCTGCGGGAGAGCGAGAGCCACTGTCTGAAGTAGGAGCCGTGGGCAAGTTTCCTCTCCTGCCCTCTCCTCGGGCTCCTGTGTCGGGAAGCCCGGCGCCCAGGCTGCCTCCCAGCCCCCTTCACACCTGCCGCGGGAAGCTCTTCCAGCCCCCGTGCGTTCTCCTGCGTGCCGGAGGTCTGCAGCTTCCTGTCGTCTCCGCCTGTCAATCAAACTCCAGGGTTGTGGCTCCACCCTTGTGCTTCTTACTATTTCCGATTGCCCAGGGGCCCCTCACGATCGGCATCAGGAAACTTGGAGGCTTATCCGGATCTGGAAATTACACAGCTCACCTCAGTGGCGTGCTAGGGGCAGGAGGGGGAGCTGGGAGGGGGAGCCTGTGCCAGGCCCCGGATTCTGCTCTGAACGTAAGCGTGGGGATGTAAAGCGTGGGAAGAGAAAACAGGTACCTCAAGGGGTCAGTTTTTGAAATCAACCAAGATCTCCAAAACCAAGGAGCCTGGGTGGAGGGGGCTGCCTGGCCCCGCACCCAGGCCTGTGGCTGGCCTTGTGTTTGTGAGACCGCCGTGGGCGATGGCACTAAAGCCTCAAGCTTGCGCTGGCATCACACAGAAGGCCTGATGGAGGGGAGGGTGCCTTGACCTTGCTTGAGAAGCCTCAGTGGGTGTTGTTCAGAGCCCTGCCCATTCCCTGCACACACAGGGACTGGCCTTGGTTCTGCTTGCTTCCTCTCTCATTTGCTTACGAGAGGGCAAGGCTGAGACTTCAGACTGAGTCAGGATCAAGAATTCCTTCTGGGATCACTGAGCAGCTTGCTGGGGAGGAAGCGGGGGGAGGAGTCCTGCCAGGTTCCAGTAGGGAGGCCCCAGCGAAGACTGGAGTGGGGTTGCCTGCCGAGCCTTGTGCTGGGAACTGGGCACTGGGAACAGCCTGGCCCCTCCCGGATGAGGCTGCTGGCCCAGGTTCTCTGCCTCCCTCGGCTCGCGGGTAGGCATGCCGCTGGCTGGAACTGTCTTGGACCCGGGCGCTGCACCAGGCCGCTGCAGAGACGGTGGGCTTCTGTTCCGTCTGCTGGAAGCACGTCTGGACCCACTGTCTGTGAAAGGTAGTGTTACTGGGAGAGACCTGGGTCTTCTTGCCAATGCCATAAAGGGTTACATATCAGCAAATCCATTCGTATGCAAGCAGGGTTATTGGTGATACATTCTCATGAACTTTGCCGAGCTGGGGGGGTGGCGGGGTGTGGCCGTGAAAAGCAAACATCAGGGCAAAGCAGGGTAAGGGTGGCAAAAGTCAGAGCAGGGGAAGGCTGGGGTGGCAAGCGTGTCCCAGCTCCTTTGTTCTGAGCACTTACAGAGCCCGCAGGGTGGGGGTGGGGAAGTTACATGTTGATTGACGGGTAAAGGTGGTGCCAGCTTTGGGGGCTGCAGGAAGGGGGCCCTGCGAATACCCAGAGGTGTTAATGGGCTTCTTCCTTTGGGTTCTGTGGGCCCTTTCCAGCCTTGGGATGAAAGCAGCTTCTGAGGCTTTCTTTCCCAGAGAGTGCGGATGAGACTTGAATTTCAAGGGCTGACCCCTCCCACGTTAGCGAGGTGTTTTTGTGATGTCAGAGCGCCTGGCACGGTGACCTGACCAGGCCCGGGACAGCTGAGTCAGTGGGTGAGATGCGTCTCCCTCCTGCTCCCTGCCTTGGCTGGCCATCCATCCTGCCTCTGTTAAAAGGCGTTCCCTGGCAACCAGGACACTATGGTCAGCAGCAGCAGTGTGGCCTCGGAGCGCTTCCTGCCCTGCCTCAGCAGGATGACAGGGACGCTGCTGTGCCTGCCGCGGGGATGGCTCCAGAGATCGGCGTGGAGGGTTGCAGGAATCCAGGCTCACACCTGCGCCAGCAGGAGCGCAGGTGCTCTGGGATTCCTGACTGGCATTCAAGGTGGGGTGGGCAGTCTTGTGGGAGCTGCACTAACTTTGGGCCCCTCTGGGTCAAAGCTGCAGTGAATTATGGGACACCCAGCTGGTGGCGGAGGCTTAGAGACTTGGTTGGTGTGAGAAGAAAAAGAAAAAGGAATGTAAACAGTTTATCCAGGAGTGGAATTGCTGGGTTGTGTGGTGATTCAGGGTTGAGATGAGAAACATCTAAACTGTAGAGATTTTTTATGTTTATCTGAGTCAAGCTAGTGACATATGTTGAGGAGTAAGATCTCAAATGCTCTTGAGAAAGATGGTTTTACAGTTTTTTTCTTTCCTTTTTCTAGAATTAAATATATATTTTTAAAATTTATGCTCTGGCCGGTGTGGCTCAGTGGACTGAGTGCCGGCCTGAGAACCAGAGGGTCACCGGTTCGATTCCCAGTCAGGGCACACGCCTGGGTTGTGGGCCAGGTCCCCAGTGAGTAGCGTGTGAGAGGCAACCACACACTGATGTTCCTCTCCCTCTCTGTCTCCTTCCCTTCCCCTCACTCTAAAAATAAATTAAAAAATTTTTTTAATTTAATAATTTTTAAAATAATTTTTTAAAAAGATTTTATTTATTTATTTTTAGAGAGAGGGGAAGGGAGAGAGAAAGAGATGGAGAGAAACAGCAGTGTATGGTTGCCTCTCACATGGCCCTCACTGGGGACCTGGCCCACAACGCAGGCATGTGCCCTGACTGGGAATCGAACCGGGACCCTTTGGTTCCCAGCCCACGCTCAATCCACTGAGCTACAACAGCCAGGGCTAATTTTTAAAATAATTTTTAATAATTTAATATTTTAAAAGTATTTAATAAAATTTTATTTATATTTTTTTTTAGAGGAGAAGGGAAGGAGAAAGAGGGAGAGAAACATCAATGTGAGAAAGAAACATTGATCAGTTGCTTCTTGTAGGCACTCTGACTGGGGATGGAACTCACAGCCTAGGCATGTGCCCCGACTGGGAATTGAACCTGCAGCCTTTCGCTTTGTGGGACAACACCCAACCCACTGAGCCACACCAGTCAGTGTAGGCAGTTTTACAGTTTCTTTTATGAATTTGAAATTAAGGAGGGAATGGGAGGAAGATTACGTGGAGGTGGTAGGATGCAGGGTAGGGATTAAATTACAAGATAGTTAACGAGATTTTGTGCTCTCTTGAGGGTTAACACTCTTCCAGGGGTATTGCTTCTGCCATTTCAAAGGCGAGTTAACCTAGGCCTGGCTTGGTAGCTCATTTGGTTAGTGTTCTCTCCATATGCCAGGGTTGCGGGTCAGCCTCCAGCACAATCATCAACCAATGATTACGTCATAAGTAGGACAACACACTCATGTTTCTCTCTCTAAAAAAAATAAATAAATGAATTTCATGTCATAGCTGGTGTGGCTCAGTGGATTGCACACCGGCCTGCACATTGAAAGGTCACTGGTTCGATTCCCAGTCAGGCCACATGCCTGGGTTGCAGGCCAGGTCCCCAGTTGGGGGCGTGCGAGAGGCAATTGATCAATGTGTCTCGCACATTGATGTGTTTCTCCCTCCCTTCCCTTCTCTCTAAAGCTAAACAAATAAAATCTTAAAAAAATTTTTTTTTCAAAGGTTTGTTAACCTAGATGCACAAGAACAACAGACAGGGCTAGCTTAAAACCTTCCCTGAAGCAGTTACAGGGCCTGAGGCTGACTCCCCACGGTGACCGACCCAGGTAGCCATCATCACAGTCAGATCACCCTGAGAGACCACTTGCCCTGGAGCCCTGCCGTTTCGCCAGGTCTCTGTGGGGCCGTTTGAGGAGCTGCCAAACTGTTCTCCGAAGGGGCTGCGCCGTCCCCCTTCCCCACTGGCAGCCCGAGAGCCTTCCGGTGTCTCCACACACTCACCAACACTGCTTATTATTGTCTTTTTAAAAAAGATTTTTATGTATTTTTTATTTCTAGACAGAGGGGAAGGGAAGGAGAAAGAGAGGGGGAGAAATAGCAGTGTGTGGTTGCCTCTTGCTTGCCCTGAATGGGAATCGAACCAGCGCCCCTTTGGTTCGCAGGCGGCGCTCAGTCTGCTGAGTCACACCAGCCAGGGCTTTATTGTTATCTTTTTGACTCTAGCCATCCCAGTGGGTGGGAAGTGGTGTCTCATTGTGGTTGTAGTTTGCATTTTCCTGATGACTGATGACACCGAGTATCTGTTCGTGAGCCTGTGGGCCATTTGCACGTCTTTGGGGAGATGTCCTTCCAGGCCCTTTGCCTGTTTTTCACTTGGCTTATTCATCCTTTTATTTTTGAGTTGTAAGTTTCTTCGATAGAGTATACTACATATAAGTTTCTTCTCAGGTGTATGATTTTTAAAGGTTTTCTTCCATTCAGTGGGTTATCTTTTCACTTTTTAAAAAATTGAGGTGTACAAGGGGTTTGGAGAATGCGTGAGGGTGGTTTCTGGTTCCTCCAGTTCTGTTTGTCCTGGACTGTCTTGGCACAGGCCGGCCATTGGCAGGGGACCTGCAGGAGATACACCCTTTGAAAAGTCCCCATGCTTTGCGTTGCAGCCTCCTCTTAAGCCAGCGGGGTATTCTGTTACCTTCTGGGCACCGGCAGGTGGAAACCGTAGCCTCCTAACTGATCGGGATGCTCAAGGGTGTGTGGCCCCTGTTTTGTCAATGACACACTTATTTCTTTGTGTGTTTCTTTGCTGTTCTGGTGCTTGTGTTCATGCGGCTGTGGGAATTTTGAAGATTTTATTCGTTTATTTTTAGAAAGAGGGGAAGGGAGGGAGAAAGAGGGAGAGAAACACTGAAGTGTGAGAGAAATAATTGGCTGCCTCTGGCACGCCCCCTGCTGGGGACCTGGCCCGCAACCCAGGCAAGTGCCCTGACTAGGAATTGAACCAGTGATCTTTCAGCTCACAGGCCAGTGCTCAGTCCACTGAGCCACATCAACCAGTGTAGTAGCCCAGGAGGGTCTTATAGGGTCGTGGATAGGGTCTGGCACCGCAGGTGTGGTGACTAGGCCTGGTTTCCGGCATTGACAACTCCTCGGGCCTTGACTGTTTCTCAACCCTGAGCAAAGCATGTTCTTGATAAACAGTGTTCCGCTGCAAGGTCATCATTCTATGAGTAACAAGACATCCTGGGGCCGAAGCCAAATCACGCAAGAGGAAGGACTTGTTCTCAAGGAAATGACAGATAACTTGGCCTTTGTATTCAGCTAGTTGTTATCTATCCCTGATGTGTATAAAAAGACTTGTAGCTCTGAATAAAGTTGCCTTATGCCAGCAGAGCATTTGGTCCTCTCCTTTATTTCGTCCCTCACCCTA